>JAZGTJ010000664.1:0-68140 GCA_036877575.1 Botia almorhae | reverse complement strand
AGAGGTCGCGATTGGCAAGGATCTGAATTGTAATGATTTTTGGGATTCAGACCCTTTTTCTGCCTGCGCTGCATCATTTGCAAACACTGTGAAAACATCAGGGCTAAAAGACACAGGCGTTAATTTATGTGTGAACACAGAGCACAGGAGAGAGGTGATGCAGTGCTCCTGTAGCACTGCCTTATCTTGTTTCATCTGGTGTTTGTTATCAGACTGCAGCATTATCATAATGGCTATTACCACCAGCAGAGAATTTGCTCAATGGGGATATTGTCTGTTAACACAATCGCCAGCATATTGAAAACATATTTCACTGTATAGGCTCACTGTCTTCTCCACTGCTGAATTGTCTGTCACAGCTTTACGTTTGGCCTGGATTTCTCTACTGGCAACTTACAGCATCTCCAGGATGTGGCTAGGATACTGTTGCCACGCAGCTGCTTTATGTTCCTACCCAATACATGCCTATATGCATATTGCAGATGCGTTACATTTTGATGGATGGCCCTGTGTTCAGAGAGAAAAAGCGTCAGAAGCAGGTTTGTGCACATTCCCCGTTTCGAATCTAAGACAAGGTGTGCTTTGTTAAACCTGAGCACACTGTGTCTTGGATCGAAAAAAGAGAATGAGCTCAACACCGCCAGACATTTGTTCACACATTACTAATGTACTTGCAACACTGACAGCCTGTATAGATGATAGAGGCTAGATAAAGGACTGGGTTTTTATGGATGTGCACTGACAATGCACCTTTACATAAGCAACTATGCATAGATGGATCTGACGGTTGTAAAGGATGTACCAATGAGGACATTGAGAAAGCATGAATCTTTGATGTATCCAGTAAGGCTCCCTTAATGTATTTTTGGCAGTCAGCCAAGATTAAGAAATAAAGCCTAATGTTATTCCTTTAAATGCCACTTTACCAGCGAAGGAAGTTGCTTGTTCTGAGCAGTCTAACAAGGGGGGAGAGAGAGAGAGGGAGAGAGGGAGAGAGAGAGAGAGAGAGAGAGAGAGTATGCAGCCGGCGCTATAAGAAGGACTATGGATTTTAAAAATCACACTAAAAGGCGTTGAAATTAATGCATCTTTCCAAGCATTTGGTAAAATACAGATGCCTCATCTTGGAGCAATAAACCATGACAACACATCATGGATAACCAGCAAATACACCGAGAATAATTGTTTGTACAGAAGCAGTCAGCATACACGGAAGCCTGCCCTTTTACAACATGAATTCTAAGGTGGTCGTAGAAAAATACTGAGCAAGAGATGGGGTGGGTGAGATGATTTTTTAAGAAACACAGAGTGCAGGTGCAAATATGCACGGACGCTAACAGTGGCAGATATTCATTTATAGCAAATGACCTCCTCCCTAACATAATGACAGTCCACAGCCATTTCCAACCTTATCCCGGTGACCACTTAAGAACCATTATTCAGCATTTCTCTAACGAGTGTGTCCCCTTTCCTTCTTAAACACAATTCTTCGTGAAAATTCAAGTCTGATATTCTTTCAGCCCTTCACAGCCCTTCCAGAGTTCTTAAAATGCTCACCAAGCATAAAAAAGCAAACTGCTCTTACCAGAAACGTCACGCGGTGGAGTCTAAATTTGGCACTTCCATTCTGCCGGAGCGCAGTTTACATCCAGATCGCTCCAGAGTGGCACGGTGGAGGCCTTTAAAGAATTTAATAAGTGAACAAATGAAAACAAAACAACACGCAATTCCAGAAGGCGCAAGAGTAAGAGGTCCCGAAAATTCTCTCAGTGTGGAGCACGAACGCCTATGGTCCACGGATGACACGAGAGTCTGTCCCAGATGCAGGCGTGCATGTAAACAGGAGTACACCCGCTCGCGAACATGCCATACCCAGCAGAGCGCGAGCGCGAGAAGAAAGACGGGGAGGGCGGAGTCGACGCTGTGCAAGGTGGAGGGAGGAGCTGTGGCGCATTGAGATGGAGAGATGGAGGAGGCAGAGAGGGAGAGAGCAAAAGCTTAAGACTGGCAGGCAGAGAGGGATAAGGGATAAGTAGGGGGGGTGAAGGAGGTGAGGGTGGGTGGATGTGGGGGGGGGTATCATCTTAAAACAGGGATAATGTAACTAATGAAATGAAATTCTGTTGCTTATCACAGTGACTGCAGTGAAAAATAAGAGAGGGGACAGGGGGATTCGAGCATGCTGTACTCACGGGGAACGGGGTAGGGGAAGAGGGGGTTCGAGAAATTTTAGTATACATTTGTGAGACCCTTTCTCCACCTCACTGTCATTCTGTCGGAAAGCGGTGATTAATGCTGTGCTTTTATGCAAAATGCAGCGCTCGTCAAAAGCAACCAGGAGCTGCAATGTGACAAACGGATGACTCATGGAGGTAAACAGGCAGGGTGGATAAACAACAGCCAATGGTGAAACAGAGAGAGAGAAAGAGAGAGAGAGAGAAGAGAGAGTGAGGGAGGAGGGAGAGAGACACACGAGGAGAGGAATTTGGCCGAATGGGCTGAGTCTGCTTAGCCAACAGCAATAGTAAACTGCAAGGTCAGTCTATGGGGGATTCGCCCTGTGGGATATAATCAGGTGTAAATCCTTGTAAGTCCCCACACCATTATACTAAACAATAAACGAGAGGCAGCAGCGCGGCAGGTAGGGAGAGGAGTGAGATTACCAGAGGGGGATAATCAAATGCAGATTTGATGGAGGTTGGAGGGGAAGGGTGATGTGGAGCATGAGACACACGGGTTGTTAAGCGGCGCAAACAGAATGAAGAGGTGCCTCATACCTCTGAGGTAGAGATAGGTACCCTCTGTGTATGAGGGATTTATCTTTACACAGTAAAACCAGATCGAGCCATGGTGTGGGAGAGGGAGTGCGTGAGAACCATAGTGCATCTGTCCTAGACATTTTGTTAACACTCTAATCTTCCCATGGAACACCAACGCAGGACTGGCAGTGATGTGATTTATTAGATGAGCGGTTGGGTGGTATATAGCACCAGTCAAGGTTTCTGAGGTAAAATTAGCACTACATGATATAGAGGTTTAAATAACAGCATTAGCAGTTTGAAAGTAGCTTCTTGAAATAATACCCACTGCGTGTATCTGGTAAAAAGCTGCTTTTATCTTTGTGACCTTAAAAAATGGGAAATAAAAGTCACATAATCATATTACAAAAACATTAGCAGTTTCTGATTTGCAGAACAAGTATCAAATGTCTGATTAATTATGAATTATGCAACAATTAATTCCTAATTTCATAGTGTCTAAATTTGATTGAGCAGCATTGTTCTAAAATGGTCTCTCATAATGTTGGGTTTGTCAGTGAATAGGTTAAGGGAGCAACAAATTTAAAACTGGTGGAAATTGTCACTTGCTGCTACAATAATCTCTTAAAATGTTCCTCAGTACAGCCCTGCGTGGGAATCCAACCTTTTTTTATGGCAATATTTCTCAATGTTGTTTTCTAAATAACGTAATGAACATAAATCAGTCGAATGAAACTTTGGATGTCTGTAGTGTAGCGGAGGACATTTTGACATAGAACATTTTGACATGTACGTAATAATCTCATTCTCCTGAGAGACTCTGGAATGCTGTAAACCGCACAAGCTAGTAATAAAAACAAAAAAAGTGCCGCAGATGAAATTGTCCTGAAGCATTCTTTACTTCTAACAATGGCAGCGTAAAAGTGATGGAAGAAAATCGGCTTACTTTTGGGATGCGGCTGGTACAGATGTGCTTCAAAGAGAAATGCCATCTTCCTTGCCGCTCTCTCAATTGTTTCCTGAACCTCTCAGGTAGGGACACCCAACCACAGGTGGCAAATGACTACTTCAAAGTGTGGCTTTAATCAAACTTGCCTTTTTGATCCTGCCATTTATTTTAATGAGTCTTGGCTGAAGAAAAGGAAATCAATTCCTTTCGTTCTTGTAGTCTCTTAGAAATACTCTTTATGATGTTTGTGGGTTCATTTTGGTCGTATTGGTTTTTGTGTTGTGTGCGCACCAAAGAATTCTTATTTTCTGGGCAGTTTTTTTTCACGGCAATGTAATTTTGAAATATAACCCTAGCAGCCTATGTAATACTCAGCACCATCACGAAACAAATTTACTCCATGGGGACATCAGGAAATGACAGGCATATAAAAAAACACCACCTTCCCTGTGTTTGGCTTTTCACACTTCAGGAACAGTAATTCACAATACACGGTACAATGTAGACACGTTGCAGGCCATGATTTATCAACAAACGTATTAAAGCTTCATAACCCACAGAAATCTGTGTATTTGTCATCAGTGCAGGATAAACAACACAATTCTATCAGTACCTGAGGCTAAGAAGTTCAAACACATGCCTCAGGTACATGCCAACTTAATGAGTGTGCATAAAGTGTTTATCCCTTGTGTTTTGTATAAGTGGAACATGCCATGTGGGTGTTGTTACAATTCCATTATTAAATAACTTTTAAACCCTTTTAAGAGAATATCTAGAAAAGTGTCCTAAAATTAAACATTTTACAGATCATATACCCACAGTTTGCCTCTGCTCCATGTGTTTAGTGTTTTAACCCCCTGGTGTGGTGAGTGGTTATAAAAACAGATGGATTTTACCATGCAGCAAAATCACTCCCGACATGTAGTGAGTTTCATACGTACATGAATTATTAAACACCACCTGCAGCGAATTCTGTTCTTTTGTCCAGCTGTCCGAGAGTCACAGGAACTGGTCTTCAGGCTTCATTTATGACCATAATGAAGTCGTGTGCAGTACAGGGCTGTCCTGTGAAGGCGTCACATCCCGCTGGACAAACACGACAACAGTTGTTAGACCCAATTGAGTCCTCGGTCAGTGAAGCATATGCCTGACAGTTTGTGGAGAGCTGTGAGCATGATCTTGGGGCCAGCTGGTTGTTTTAGCATTCAGCAGCTTGACTTGAGAATTGATTATGTATGCTTTATATGGCACAGAAGCTTTAAACATTTTTACAAAGATGTTTCTTTCGATCAACAGTCATTAATCATTCAATCACAATTTGCTTCTCTATCACCAGCTATGGTGCTTCCTTATTATAATTCAAATACTATCGTTATATGGGTATTCAGTTTCAACTTTGTCAAAGTAAAATTAACAATAAGTCTCGCTCTCTCCAAGAGCTGTCTCTTACTTGGCACATTGCAAAAAGCAGTGATGTGAGCAGTCAACAAATCCAGTGGTGTAGATTGACTGTGTTAACAGGCTGTAAAATCAGGCTCTGGAAATAGCATGGAAGAATTTATAAAAAAAATGGCTTCATATGAGATTAACAATAATTAAAATACATTGTATTAAATAGGGGGCTTTTATCTGTAAAATGAACTTATTGATTTTCAATAGTTTTGATGGATGTTACATTAATGACAGTCTAAAAATGTGTTTTTGTGAGTTGGATTTATTTGTCTCCTTTGTCTTTTATGTGTATAATTTTGTATTTCGGTTTGTTTTTGTATTGATTTGTTATACTGCTTGTATTACATTTTCTATCATATGAACTAATAAAAAATTTTATAAACAAAAGCAGGTAGTTGAGATTGTTGTAAACCATATACTAATAGGTAGGTATATCTTTTTTCACAAGCTTCATTTCAGAAACTGGAGCAAACTCATGGTGTCAAGTCAAGTCACTTTTATTTATATAGTGCTTTTCACAATACACATTATTTCAAAGGAGCTTTTCAGAAAGCCCTGCTGCTGCGTTGTTACTGTCTGAGAGTCCCTGTTGAGCAGTTTCAATAGATAACTTTATTGGAAGACTTTTGTGAATTCCACATAATTATAGAATTCACATTCTGTTGGTAAAATATAATACCAACAACATTTGATCTATCAGAAATTCATCCGGCGCTTCATCATTCAGGCAAACTGCTCAGGGACAAAACCAGTGAAATAGAGCTGTGGAAATCATCATACTCATGACAGGCTGCCATTAGCCGAGACGACTCAGTCTGTTCTGTCATTATGAGTCAGGTTTGCCGCCAGCCACCTTTTGTTACCAGACCGCCCTGTTCTGCAGCATCAAAGGACGATGAATGACCTCATTACTCGCAGACTGCAATATCAGTATCACCAAACAAAGGTTGCCTCCAACATCCCAGCTTCTTACATCACAGGTAATTTATGGATGATACAGGTAAGTGGAGCTTCTGGCTAGTTTGATTTTAAAAATCCCCTTTGTATCAGGAAATGTAGGACAGGACATTTAAATGTTGATCCACAGGGCAAAATTTACATTTCAATGAAATGTTGCTAGATATTACTGTTTTCTCTGGCCTAGATCCAACTGCCCTTCAAACCAGCGGTGCCCAAAACATAGAATCCTAAGGGGTGACTGTTAAATGTTAAGACACATGTGAAGACGATCAATTAACATTTTAAATGCACATAAGGAATCGGGTTTCCCGTGGTGGCACATCGCACAGCAGACAAATCATCGAATCTTTGAGAAGGGTAAAGCTGCAGCGTGGAGATCTCCAAACGAGGCATGAAACCCCACAATGAGGTATAGCTACAGTACTCTCAAATATCTGAAAATGTGTATAATGTGAAAATGTATAGGTGTAGGCTACGCAAATCTGTATAAAGGCAATCCATACATATTGATAGTTTGCAAATGCAGCTTTTTTTTTATGTATATGCGTTGTGTTTTGCTTCGTATGAACGCCAATTTGCAATTTGATTATGCATTTGTAATATGTACTTGTATATGAATTAGGTTACAAATGTGTAGTTATGAATATATGCCTTTTCTTTTATACATAGCTGAAAGCAAAACTAACCCAAACGCATTGGTGGCATCAAGCAAGACAGATTGACTTATTGTCAGTATTGCACACTAATACAGTATTGTGAGGACAAGTTTATACGAGTTTATAAGCAGAGAAAAATGGTTATGTCTGAGCGTAATGGAATAAAAAAGTAGGCCAACTGGTATTCCTAAGACCGACATGGTTTGGAACTTTGTGAGAGACCCATGGGGCATATAAAAACAAGTGTTCTACTGCAACAGATGTTGTGTGTTTAGGGCACTATTAAACCTTGGGATGAATAGATTCTCATGGAATGGAAGAATAAATAATATGGCACATTTATGACACATTACCTGTCTTCTGTTCTGTATCTTTTGCATGTTAGTACACAGACAAGTTATCCACAGGAGCATTTGGCCGTTGTAATTATATACTCTGTATAGCAAGGAAATGTGGATTGTTGCTTTGTTATTGGTTTATGATTCAGGGCTAAGTTCAGATCCATTTCAGTTCACCTCATTTAGCTGCACAGGCTGAGTCATACAATTTACAGCTAATGCCCTCCATATGACTCCTCAAGTACTGAATCAAATTCACCCCTGAATTAAATTTCTTCACTTTATTGACTGAGTTGCAACAGAATTAACCCCAGCTGTGATGGATAAGCTCCATGACAGGGTATACAGCCTGACTAACAATGTTCTCATGATTAACTGGGTAAAAATGCTGTGTGCCACTTAGCGTGACCCACACTAGACCACAGATAGAATGCTTTCAACGTTCTGGTTGGAACTGGTATTTTATATCACTGCGAACTGTGAGAGCCCACAGTAAGACTTCAAATCAAAATGTAAACCTCAGGAGGAAAGGACTAATATGTGTCAAGCAGCAGCAACCACTCACCCATACTCTCCTCCAGAAGTAAGCAGCATGATGCCAAATAGCATGGCAAGCTGGAAGACAGCACACAGTGAGCCAAAACAAATGAGGTGCTCCACTTTAAGACACCATGGAAGGGTGAAGATAAACCCAGACAATTCAGATAAAGCCATCTGGAATGGGACTCTTTTCAGTTGTGTGTTTTGGCTGTAATGAGCTACTCATTAGTATCCTAATCCTGCTCCTTGTTTTACTGAATACAAGTTGATAGTTTAATTTCAGAATTTAGTGAGCTCTGTAAGTACTGTAGTATTTGACATACTGAACTGTACAGAGAGAGACCTGTTAATTAGCATTTAGAATCTTTCATTTCATTTCGTTTTCATTTTTTTGCAATTTAGTAATAGCTGTTGTTTGTAAATTGTGTATGCTGTTAAATTTCAACAAATCATAATGCACACACAAACATTTGTGCAGCTATCTTTGTGAGGACATTTATTGACACAATACAATTTCTGGCCCCTTACCCTAACCTTAACTCTTACCCTAATTCTAACCTTACCTCTAAAACCAAGGCTAAACACTTAAACATAGGGGTGTCCAACAGAAAGGACTGGCCAAAATATCCTCACTCTGATGGTCTAACTGGTCACTATGGTCTATACAAATATAGATGTACAAGTGCGCGCACACACACACACACACACATTTTAATTTGCTACTTCCTATAGATTTACATTTATTGTGCATCTTTTTCTTATTGTGCATAATTTGGCATTCATTCCTCACTTTTATCACAACAACTTTTTATATATTTCCAATGGATTTCTATTTTTATTTTACACATAAGGCAATAATTAAAATATGTAAAGGCATTGTGTTGTATTGAGTCTTTCAAATCTTCATCGGTTCAGACTAGAAGCCAATAAACCCTTAAATGCCTCTAAACTTAGAAAGAGAAATCCATTGACAGTAATTAAAGCTAGAAAGCATATAGAGAATCCATTAGTGCTTTTGTGGAAAGTTCTGCTCTGATCATTCTCTGTATCTACAATGTATCACTACTGCCACAATGTGATTGTTCTCCAGGAGATTCTGCTTGTTTAGGCATCTAAATGGATGCGCCCATCCCTGGATTTGACTGCCTCAGCAAAGGCAGTGGAACAATAAAGGAAACAACAATTTCATTCAGAGCTGTCTGACAGGGCTGGGCACCATTATACATCACACTTAAAATGGGCACATTTACAGGAAGAGCCTGAAGAGGTGGAAATGGGGAGTCGGGCCTGATGCACAGGGCCATTTGTCAAATCTCGTGATGCTGCAGAAATCTGATTACCAGAGATAATAATGGAGGCATCATGCTTGGTCCCAGGTACACATGTTGAAGAAAGGTCTCGGACTGTATTGCTTTGTGTCATGATCATGGTTGACGTTTGTTTAAAAACATGCTGTTCAGATGCAGGTTCATCCTTACCTTGCTAAGCCATTAAACGGACTCTTGGACGATCTGTAACATAATAACGTTACGTTTTGGTGAACTGTGGTGACTTGTTATGAATTTGTACAGTGTTAGTGTACGAAAGTGTACATTTCACTGACAATTCGGTTTGGGGGTGAAGCTTCATGGTATGTTTTAATACAAATCAAGTTGAACGAATTCCCACAAAACCACCAGCTCTCATGAGATTGGGTTGGATCCATTGAGCAGATCTTTTACATTTGTTGCCTCCAGCTTGAAGAATAGACACAGCATAGGAGACATACGGAGAGTCTGATTTGCCAAGTGGACACGGGCAACAGAAAATCACCACAGGAAGTCTCAGCTTGAAAAGAGAATGAGACACAGACTGTGTCATTGAAAGGGCAAAATAAATTGAAATCTCCTCCAAAATCTCCCAACTTTGAACATTTTGCAAATCATGTAAGTCAGAGACACCATATTTGAACCAGAATTTGAGAGCTTGTCCTTGAAATACCTTGTTCTGGTATTTTCTAATGGCAATTTGACACTGATCTCACAAAGGGTTCTTTGGGTTAATTGCCAACTTTAATGATAACTTATTTTCTAAATCTAAATCTCTCTTTTAAAGGATTACATAGACTCATGATAATATCAGATTTTTGTTCAACATTTTCTGCTTGTAATTCAGAGTTCTCAGGATTTTTAATGGTGCTTCAAAGATGGGTTGGCAGAGTCTTAAATGGAGATCAAGATGTGACAGCATACGTACGGGTCATCAGCACAACTGAGGGCTCATTTGACCTCCACTGCTTTAGTGTCGACCCTAAATGGATATTTAGCAGGAATACTGCTCGAATTTGAATTAATCTGTCGTTCCTGATCGTTAGGCAATTTGGAATGCCCCCACGGGCAGATGTCACGCCGAGGGTAAAGGCACAATGAGAGAGAAACGCATGAGCAGCTGAAATCACATTACCGAATGTAGAATATTGCCTACATATTGCAGCATTAAGAATGAAATTGAATAAATACTTCAAAAATACTTCAAAGCTGTCGCCATCATGTTGTGTGGATGTGCCAGTTACATTTTGCTGTAAATAAACACTAAATAATCCTGAAATGAATGCTGTGCTAAAAGAAAGAGGTCACAACGTTGGAAATATATACCAGAGAACCAGAATTACAGCACTGTTGCAAATCTGTTCTGCATCTGTTGTGTGGCCATACATAATTTATGCATCATCTAGTAAATCTACTCTGCCATCTTTATTTCCATACAATTTTTAATTTATGTATTCGATTCATTTTTGCACATTACCGCCTTTCAAACCGCCTGCATCAATAAAGTATTTACATGTAGCGCCTGTAATAAATGGTGATACGTCACGTGTAGATGTTAGATTTCACCTCTGTGTGCTCTGATATGTGTAAGTCACACAAGAATTTCAAAGCCGGCATCTCATCATGCTTTATTTTCATGGAGTGTCATGCCCAATTTAAGATCTATCACATAGCGATAACATGAAAGGCAATAAAGAAATTGAAGTGTAGCCTGTGGAATTTGAATTATTTTTTTGTTTCGCTTTGTTTATTGCTACGATGTCTGTGTGTGTGCTGGCGTCATCTACTGTTAATCAAATTTAAAAGCAAAAGAAGAACCAAAATCAGAACATAGATTAAGATCACACTGGCAGTACACAGAATATGGCACTGGCAGAAACACATAAATACATAATTCTTGCAAAAATACACAACATACATTGTCTCTTTGTGATAGAATCCACTTTTGGAGGTACATATACTGTATATAAACAAATAAACTAGTTCTTTAGAAGTAGCAGCCCACAACCCTGTAACACTTCATTTCCCTGCAGACTGATATAAAACCTGTGCACTCTGATACTCTGTGACTGGGGGTAGCAGCCAATCAAATTGCCATTTTTGCGTCCACCAGATAGCTGTGAGTGGTCTGTGGGTAAGCGGCTCAATGTAGCTATATTTCAGATAACACCTGGAAGAAATGTCCATATAATTAGTTGTTGTTATTCTTAACCACTCTTATATAGAGATCTTGCCTGGTAAGTACTTTAGATGGAAGCTTTCTTAGTATGTTCTGACCTGGCTGACAACTTAAGACCGATTCCATAATTTTCAGGTTTATAACAGGGCATTTGTCTACTCATTTAAACAGTCTAAACAGTATTTTCCTTAGGTGAGCCAGCTAAAGGTGGTCAGGTGATCCGTCACACTGCTTGGCTTAAACCAACCAAGACAGCCTGTTTCCCTGAACTAGCAAACCACTGTTTTCCTCATTATATTCATTTGGCTGTTTGCCCCCCTCAGTTGCCTCTAATACATCATCTGGACCAGCAGGTTTGTTGTTTCCAACATGAATACATGAGCATTGCTTCACTATTAACCTCAGAAAATGTATTTTGCTTGCTTTTTACAAGGTCCATGACCATAGAAATTCTTCATTACAAACCTCAGGATGAGTGGATAGGGACTTGTCCCAAATAAATATGTGCATGTATCACTACCATTTGTAAAATGCTTCTTTTTCAAGAAAGAGAAAGGTCACAAAGTTATGCACTGTCTAAAATCTCTCCATTTTGACATGATAAATCAGCTGACCTTCTTGAGTTTGATCTCCTGCTCCAAGAACTCTTTCAGTCTCATAATTGAAGCATTCTGCTTAATCCCACTAATCCCACTAATCACAATCAGACTTAAATCTGATGTGCTAAAGAATTATACTGTATAGAACCACTGCTACTGTTTTCCTGTTCGTAATGGTATCGTCTCCCCTGATTTTCATCACTATCATTATTTGTAATACTGTAAAGCACATTAAGCACAGTTTTGTACATTACAAATCTATAGTATTGATTTTAACCTTTAGCATGAGAAGATCCTACTATGAATTTTTAACACAATATAGATTTGATAGAGTATAGATCTGTATAATAATAAACAAGCCAAGAATCATCGTAAAAAAATATCTCACTTAACAACAGTTACGATAACGTCTGTTTTCATTGGCTGCACTTCCATCCTGAAGCCACTGGCCTGGTGCTGCTCTCTAGACACGGCTGGTAACATATGGCTTTCTGACTGGAAATACCTCTGCATTTTGGGGATCTTTATATTTTATACTGTTTGTGTTTCGCAGCTGTCTCTTAACCTAATTTTAAAGACAGCAAGACAAAAGGCCAATAAAAAAATGCACTGGGCAAAGCAACAGAAGCAGAAAAAATATGGTGACTAATAACAATAATTAATAAGTGGCAGTGGGTTTTACAACTAAAGAAACAACATACATAACATGCATTTACATAAACCCTCAGGACAATACACAGTGCATAATAAATGTGTGTGGGTGCAGAAAGAAAAATGTTTTTTAACGAAAAGTACCATTTAGGGACTCCAGAACAGACGGACATATAGTAGAGTACATAGTGCTATCCAGCATACTTTCCATTTATTTATTTTAATGTATAGTACAATAGTTGGTCACATTAGGGTATTTAATTGAAAGGTTCCTATCGATACAACATACAGTGCATCTTCTGTTGGGGCATGTTGTCACAACAGGTCATAATGTGGTAAATTGACTGTATCTTTTATGGACAATGTTGGTAAATAGATTTTCTATGGAAGGATTTAGGATAAGTGCCTATACACACCAAACCTGACAAATACATAGGCAACATCTAGATTCTGGCTCTCCTCATTGGTTTGTGAAGCATCATGTATAAAACAAACTTACACATGATGACAGTGTTTCCATTGCTCAGTTTGGAATCCAGCAACTTTTTGGCTAATCTGAAGACTGCATGTTTGGGTTGATGATAGCTCTCACATCGTTCCCTTTTAATCACTTCGTTTCTAACTCATTGAGAGTTCAGCAGACCTGGTGATTAATTTCAAGCAGACTGATACAGAAAGCATGTAGGGCTAAATTGTGGATATGACTCATTTAATGGGAGAACTTTGACATAACAGTTATCATTGGTCACGTACACTCTTGACAGTATAACTTTTGAGAAATTTCACCATTAGAAATGTTCTTGTACAAAAACAGCTACTGAAAGAGGTTCTTTTCAGCAATGCCACAAAAGAACAATTTTGATCCCCAAAATAACCCTTTCAGTCAAACTTATAAAGAACATTTCTTTCTTACAATTAACAACTATTAAAGGGGTCTTTATAACCTCTGGAACTACACAGCCAGATAAAGAATCATTTGGGAACCTTTTTTAAGAATGTAGCTCAACTAGAATGTGACGCTTGTGTCGCCAATGTTTTGGTTCAGCTCCTAAGGAACAGATACAGCCTACAGATAAAATGTACACCTTGAATGCACCGCAAGTTGCTCTGAATAAAAATTGTCTGCCGAATGTATAAATAAATACTTAGAACGATTACTCCAAAGCCTTAAAAAAGGACTGATTTTGATGAAATTTGAACCATCTCACAGGGGTAAGTGCCACAATGTGTAAACAAACGTGGAAAGGACATACCTAACGCCATTCTTGAAAATTAAACAATAGGCTAATTTAAGTTACTGTCATTAAAAAAGGAGACCAACCATACAGAAATTACTCTGTCTCCCTCTGCTGTTATGGGCTCTTCTATACAACACTGTCCATCACAACATTTACCAACATCAATCACAAAACCCTGCGCAGAACAACTTTATTGAGGAAAAGTACTATTGAGAAAAATGTGACTTAAAACGACACAGCTTGTGTGCTCTGTGAAAAATCAATAATTCTTAGTCGTCATCTTAGCAGATACGTTCTTACCAAACTCAAGAAGTAATAAATAAAATTATTTTAAGCAATAAGCGCAATAAGATATGAGAAGACAGATTAAGCACCAATGGTGGGCAATTTAACAGAAGACCAAAAGATAATACCCATATCTAATCGACTTACATAGTCAGAAAACATAACAAATGTGTTTTACTGTTGACTGTCGTATAGCACCCTGTCGTATAACATGAGTTGTATGGGATTTTATTTCTATAACCCCCGCGTGATGAAAAAGCAGAATTCCATCCGAAATTCATAGCAAACTAATTCAACAATACATAACGGGAGACGTATTGTACGTTAATGTATCTTTATGTACTTTTTAGTAGTTTCTCTAGAACTTCGGAATTGCATGCCTGCCATTTGTTTGTCGTGCGAGCTTCAAAGTGAAATTGAAAACATTATTCGTTTAAAAACACCAATGTCCTTTGGAAAATATTGTACTTCAAATACACAATTATTATCACACGACGTCAGTTATTTCATGTACTGATTCACCTAACTGATTCGGATTCGATATAGGGATCACTGTAGTTAACATTACAGTGGGAGTGTCTATTGTGTAGATCGGCCATATTTTAAGATTTTGAAGTAGGAAAGGCTGTTTCCTACTATGTTGACAACCTCCCTGTTCGAGGGAGGCGGGTTAAGCCAGTAAAAATCTGATATGTTTAAATTCGACCAATCGTATTCCTCGATAGGAGTTTGTTGAGACCGCCCTGTGCAAGGCCACGCCCCCGATCGAGGATCCTCCTGCTGAGGTTGTTTTCCCATGTTAGCCAATTAGCAACCTAGCATGCAATTTGAGGTCTGGCGCCTTGACTGGCTGGTTACGCGCATTTTTATTTTCAATTCAAATCTAAACGTTACATGATTTAGCGCTTGTTCAAGTGCTGCTACCGAGCCTTACCACTTTTGATTTCTTGGTGGAGCAGACTGAAGTGATCCGGAGAGTTTGTTGCGGGGTGAGTTGACTGTTGTGTGCTAGCGGACGCTTGCTAGCTGTCGTCGTCTCACTGCTTCATCCAGGCTACGAGTAGCTAACTCTCACACCCTCACAGGTGTCCTTTGCTACATATGCTCTAAAACAAAACAGTTACATGTAATTCCGACAGTTCGTTTGAAGTGATGCATGTTATAGCGGTGATTAGATAAGATTATTTACCAAGGCGCTATAGCTAGCCGCACTTAGCTCGAATGGTAGAGAAGGTTTTACAGCTCTACTATGTTGATCAGCTGCTCCGCATGAATGTCCGGCTATCATTCGCCCCCCTTTGACCTGCCAGTTATGAGTACTGGTTTATTAATGTGTTGTGGTCTACAGTATAACAGTACTGATTTTATAGAACAGTTGTGGGCTCACCGGTAGAAATCATTCACCAGGACTTCCTGATTGTATCTAGAAACAGTTGGTAACATCGAGTGCGAGACAGGCTTCCTTTTCACTCTTTCTCGGTGATGTAGTTGATTGTATTTGGCGTTTGTTGATCGTTTAGGGAAGTATTACTGATGTGTTTGTTTTCTTCATTTGAGCTGTTGGGGTTTGCTAATCGAACAGAGGCTGTTACGCTGTAACGCCTCATAGAGATTCAAGCTTTATTGACATGATAATAAATGTTTACATTGCCAATGCATAAGTAAACACACATACGTATCCATTTGCATGCACAATGAATTGACCAGATCGTGTTATAATGCGCACATAGTATGTTTACGCGCGTAGGTTATTTTGTGTGTGTGTGTGTGTGTGTGTGTGTGTTTTAAGGCCTGTCACACACACACTCGAAGTAGGAGGAGAAACTGTTTGGAAGGGTGAGAGTTTAACCATTCAAAGAAAAGTTGGACAGCACGCATGTCGTAGCATGTTCTCCTCTAGCATGCCTCTTTGCACATCACCATCTGCTTCCACTATGTTGCTGTAAAGCTAGTTTTATAATAACTGTAGCGCAGTTAAATCGAGTAACTTTTGTGATGGTCTGGTTGCCTGTAATGGCAAAGCTCATAACGACGGTCTGTTAGCCGATCAGCGTTAAACTTCTGAGGAATGACGGGATAGCTTACAATCATGGTGAAGTCCAGCCGACGCGATCGAGTAAGCCATATGTTTTAGTAGTCTAGTAAATTTGACAGGTGTCAACGTCTTGACACACACAGTTTTACACGAAGCCATAACAGCAGTCTGCTGACACGTCGCGTTTTTCAAGACAATGTGGCAAAGATTTTTTTCCGTGGAAAGACTTTAGACTTAATGCGTAATGGAACGGTGTTACATGTCTTTAACTAGACCAGTCATTAAACTAATTTATAAATTTAAACGTATTTGTTGGTATTGTTATACTTTTCGTTTGTGAAGAGTCATGCTTTGTTTTTGTCCAAAAATATGGACACATCTTTTCATTTTCTTTAATAGCCGATTATTTTTCGATGTGATTAGAAGTGAATTACTTTTACAAAACCGTTGAACAAATGAAAACTCTTAAAATAAAACGAATAAAGTTTTATATTTTCTGTTCTACTATAGAAAGCTACTATAGTATTTTCTCAACTAACTTCATTAGCAGCTGGAGTACTGGAATACTTTGACTTTGAATACTTTAACAGTTTGAAGGAGTTCCTATATACTTTATGTATATACTGTTAATTATGTAGCCCTGTATGTCTGTGATGTTTAGTGTTTGTCTCATGAAGCACCTTGTTTCTGGAGGAACGTTGTCTCGTTTCACTGTGTACTTGTATATGGTTGAAATGACAATAAACTCCACTTGTAACTATGTTTTTTTGGGCATATGCTGGCTGCTTTATATTTGCTGTCCAGTTTAATGCAAAAAAATCTAACATTTAAGAATAGGGTAAAACTTTATTCACTAATGCAAGTTTTGTAGATGAAAATATTTTTAGGATGTTAATATAAATTCATTCAACAGTATCCAAACCTTTGACTCATAGTGCGTGTTTGTTGTACTGTCTTTTAAAACGGTGTATGATGTTTGGTTGTTGTAGGTCCACCGCAGTGAAGAGCATGAGTACATAATGAAGCGGCGTTTGGAGGATCAGGAAACAGTGGTCGGCTCTCAGCGGCGTCTCCCTGAGGGTGCAGACGGTTTTCAGCACCGTGTTCTTAACTCTGTCTCCTCCGTCTACGAGACGGCACCAGATAACATGCAGCGCTCATCCAACATGCCGTACCCTGTGTCTCAGACCTACCAGGTACCAAAAAAAAACTTAATTCGCTTTCAAAGAAATCCCTTTTTGGTTGTATATGTATGTATGTCTGCATACTTAAATTTACGGTATAAATGTTTATAGACAGTGTTTATGTGAAATATTCTTTGTAATAATAATAATAACTAATATTTATCTGGATGAGTGCTAATTATGTAGCAATAAACTGCTTATAACTTATAGCAGGTTAACTGTAAACAACATAAGTATAAATATGTAATGTACATGTAATATAAATGTGTTTATATAATATCAATGTAGTATAAATATTAATACAGCTGTGCTCATAAGTATATATCTCAGAAAACAATTAGCTGTTTAGGTTTTAGATGTATTCCAGTCAAAATGAAATGCAACAAAAAAACAAAAGTCAAAAATACAATTAAAAAAAATGAATAAAGTAAATAAACTGAAATTACACAGATTATCCTGTTAAAAAGTTCACATTCCTTTAGTTCTGAACATTGTGTGTTGCCTCTTTGAGCATCAGTGACCGTTTGCTGCCTGTTGTGATAGTTGTGGTTCTTAACACCACTGAGCCAATGTGACGGAGACCTCCAATGCACAGAGCATGCAAGGAAAGCAAGAACTCATGTGCCTGGAGGCATTTTGTCAAAAACAGTGGGCAGCTTCACTGCCCAAGACAAACCAGGCGTGAAAAAAATGAGGGGAAAAAGATAAACTCCTTGCAGATTCTGCAAAGGCTATATGAGCAGAACTGTTTAACACTATTTAACTGTTTAACAATAACCCGCTCAAGTGTCAAAGAGAAATGCTTCACTGATTTCACTCACAAACAGTCCTGATGATTTACAGTTGATGCTTCTGCCTCAACAGTTGTCGCTGGCCCAGAGCTCTGGGGGACATGGACACACCAGCAGTTCAGCTGTGCACAGTGGGACTCATCACCATGGACCAGCTGTCCAGTCTGTGGGGCAGGGTCATTCTCATGCTACCCCAGCCTCTGCACCAACTCTGGGCCAACAGCAGTTTCAGAGGCTCAAGGTAGGAAATCCATCAAGGGCTCTCTAGAGGAGTATAGAATTTAGTAAAGTGTTTTTGAGAGTTCTACAGAGCATTGATGTGTGTGTTCTGAGATGTTTGTAATTTCAGGTCGAAGATGCTCTTTCCTATTTGGATCAAGTTAAGCTTCAGTTCGGCAATCAGCCACAGGTCTACAATGACTTTCTGGATATCATGAAAGAGTTTAAGTCTCAAAGGTCAGTTTGATTTTTGTTTTTTTGTTAGGTTTTTCTTGAGGGGGTTGTTGTGTTCCACACTAAAGACAGGATGATCAGATTTCAGAGAGCGCGTGTGGACTTTAACCATGGGCAGGGTTGCTGAGAGAAACACTTAACCTGTCTTTGTGGTTCTGGTTGCTCCTGTGCTTTGACCTCCCTCTCTTCGGTCAAGCGGTGAAGAGTAATTGTGTATTCATTTTGAAAAAACAATGTTCATTATTATCTTGTAACAGACATTTTGTAATCAGCAGTTAATTGCTTTTATGGTTCCATATGTTTTACTGAGTAATTACCCAAGGAGTACCAGATTAGCATTTCCTGAAGAAAAGAACAGTGCTTTGCTTATAAGGCTTTAAAAGAATAGTGCTAAAGTCTTGGTATGTTTAGGCTTTAAACTTTGGTTTTGGGTAATTTAATTTTTTTTGATAATTGTCAGAGGTGTATGAGTGTCTTTGCAGTCTAAATGCAGCTATAAATGGTTAAACAGATGCCAAGTCCAAAGAAAGACCAATCATGGCCAATCATGAGTATGTAAATATAATGGCCTATGGAAAGATTTTAAATGACAAACATTATATCAGTGTAAGTTAAAGGGAGATTTTCAAACAAGTTTAGTTCTTGGTGCACATCAAACTGTTGCCGTTAATTTTGCCATTTATTAATATCCTTGTATCCTCAGCATTGATACACCAGGTGTGATTAGCAGAGTCTCCCAGCTCTTCAAAGGTCATCCTGACCTCATCATGGGCTTCAATACCTTCCTGCCTCCTGGCTACAAGATTGAGGTTCAGACCAATGACCTGGTCAATGTGACCACACCTGGCCAGATCCACCACATTACCCCACACGGTATCTCTGTTCAGAACCTCCCCATAACCCAGCCAGCGCAGCACCAGGCCCAACCAACAGCACCAACCAGCACTGCTTCATTGGTCATGCCTAGCCAGCCAACCCCGGCCAAGATCAGCAAGGTAAGATGCAAATAATGCATTGTAATTCCAATGGTTTTGGACCTTTTTGTTTCATCAAAAGTTCAGTTTACAGTTTCAGAATGCCCAATTTTGTAAATTAGGCTGTTTTATGTTCCTCAGCCAATGCAGTCTCCTGCACTGACCCCAACCAGCCAGCCTAATCCGTCCATCCCCTCGTACGCCTCCCCTCGCTCACCCTCTGTCCAGTCCCACACTCCCATCAGTAGCAGTACTGCCGGCACCACCCCACTGCAGAACAACCAGCCTGTGGAGTTCAACCATGCCATCAACTATGTGAATAAAATCAAGAACCGCTTTCAGGGTCAACCAGAGGTCTACAAATCCTTCCTGGAGATTCTGCACACATACCAGGTGAGTGCATTAGTGGAATTGCATTCAGAATGCTGTTTTGCAGCATGTGTACTACAAGTACACATCTCATTTTATTCAACAGAACATATTTTACAGCCAAAAATAAAAAGTCTTCCTATATTTATTCACCCTCATGTCATTACAAACCTGTAATGACAACTTTGTTGCTTTTGAGGAACACAAAAGAAGATATTTTGAAGTATGTTGGTTACCAAACAACAATGGTACCCATTGACTTCCATTGTATGGACTGCATTTCTCAGAATATTTTCTTTTGTATTTCACAGAAAAAGTCACAGGTTTATAATAACATGAGGGTGAGTAAATGAAAAAAACATTTTGGGGTTAACTATCCCTTTAAGGCTGCATGTTTACAACAAAAATAAAATGCTAATTTGTTCGTTTATTTAACAGAAGGAACAGCGTAATGCTAAGGAGGCAGGGGGCAACTACACACCTGCTCTCACAGAGCAGGAGGTATATGCCCAGGTGGCCCAGCTCTTTAAGAACCAGGAGGACCTCCTTTCAGAATTCGGCCAGTTTCTTCCAGATGCCAATAATTCAGTGGTAATTGTTACTTAAGACCTTAATGACCTGCAGTTATGGTTTTCGTTTAACTAAAAGAATTTACTCTTTGTTTTTTGAATCACAAGCTTTTGTTTTTGCCCCAGTTATTGAGCAAGACTACAGCCGAGAAGGCAGAGTCTGTGCATATTGATCATGGAGGCCCGGTAAAGAGACCCCAGTTGAATAACAAGCAGAGGTTCAACCAGAATGGCTGTCAGATCCGTAGACACGCGGGGCCCCCCACCACACCCCCTGTTAAGGTGACCTGTAACAGTCAAACTTTGAATTAAAAGTACTTTACTTTATGGCTGTTTTGTTACACTGTATTACCAACTACTATAAGTTAACCTCTTCCCCTACTTTCTATACAACAGAAGAAACCAAAGTTTATGGGAAAAGACCATCCAATGGCTGATCCCAGCAAACTTGGAATTGGTGCTGAATCTCTCTTTTTCGAGAAGGTGAGAGCTTTGTATATTGTTTTAAGATGCCATTAATGTGTAATGAACTGAAGTGAAGATAGCTGCATTATGTCAGTACAGTAACTGTAATTGTATTAAATGACTGTACTGAGTTATTTGACCGGTCTGCTCTGTTTTCAGGTGCGGAAGGCACTGCGGAGTTCAGAGGCTTATGACAGTTTCCTGCGCTGTTTGGTCATATTCAATCAAGAAGTGATCTCACGAGCTGAGCTTGTGCAGCTGGTCTTACCCTTTTTAGGGTGAGCGGAATACAGTAATAATTACATTGACATTTCTGAGACATTTGGTAAAATTTGATCTTTAGCATTTAATAAATTTTTTTGGAAAAAGCTATAAGCATTACCTGTTCTTATGCATCAATTTTATTGTTGCTTTGTTGGCTTGTCAGGAAATTCCCTGAGCTTTTCACCTGGTTCAAGAACTTTCTGGGCTACAGAGAGAGTGCTCATATTGAGAGCTTTCCTAAAGAGAGGGCCACTGAGGGCATTGCTATGGAGATTGACTATGCGTCCTGCAAGAGACTGGGCTCTAGTTACAGAGCCCTGCCCAAGAGCTTCCAGCAGCCGCGATGCACAGGCAGAACCCCACTCTGCAAAGAGGTGAGAGCACCACCAGGAGGCTGTGTAATCTAATGTCACATCTAACAGATCTTTACCCTTTTAACACTGATAGATTAAATGAAGGTCACAATGATTATATTTTTTAGGTGCTTAATGATACTTGGGTATCATTTCCATCCTGGTCTGAGGACTCTACCTTCGTTAGCTCCAAAAAGACTCAATATGAGGAACATATATATAGATGTGAAGATGAGCGCTTTGAGGTATGGAAAAAACTTGTAAATGAATGTGCAAAGAATTGACATTACATTTACATTTATGCATTTAGCAGACGTAAAGCGACTTACAGTACATTAAAGGTATACATTTTATCAGTATGTTGGTTTCCTGGGTTTGATTGTATTGTAAATGTGTGTTATTGGATATATGGATTAGTGTTTGATCAAACATGTCTTGTACAATGCAGCTCGATGTGGTTCTGGAGGCAAACCTCGCCACTATCCGCGTCCTGGAGGCCGTTCAGAAGAGGCTCTCGCGCATGTCTGCTGAGGAGCAAGCCAAGTTCAGGCTGGACAACACCATCGGAGGCTCCTCTGAGGTCATTCATCGTAAAGCTATCCAGAGGATATATGGAGACAAAGCCCCAGACATCATAGATGGGCTAAAGACCAACCCTGCAGTCTCTGTACCTATTGTACTCAAAAGGTCGGCATGAATTTCATTGTTTGAAGATGGATCATCTGTAACAGAGTCATAAAACTATAAAAATGTCACACATTGTGGCCAGTAAAGATATTAAAGTGGATAAAGTTTTTGACAGACTCCCTTTGTAAATGTTTAAATAATAACAAAGTATTGGAAAGTACCATAACATTACAATAGCACTCAATTTACGATATTATTTTTTGAAGTGCCATGTCATTAGCATTAGCATTATTTACGTTTATGCATTTGGCAGACATCAAAGTGACTAACGGTTAATTCAAATTATATTATTTTGTTAGTGCATGCGCTCCCAACTTCAATGCTCTACCAACTGAGCTACAGGAACGCTGTAGTACCATGGTATAATATTAATTAACCATGGTATTGTTTTCACCACCACTGTTTTGTAATGGAAGGCTTTGTAGTGTTGGAATACAGTGTTCTTAAATGATTTGGACCGCTAGGGAGAGCGTTGTCATTTCTCCTGTTAGGTTTTCATCACAGAATTCATTTTGTGTTTGGCATTTTCAGGCTGAAAATTAAAGAAGAGGAGTGGCGAGAGGCTCAGCGTGGCTTCAATAAGATCTGGAGGGAGCAGAATGAGAAGTATTACCTCAAGTCCTTAGATCACCAGGGTATTAACTTCAAACAGAACGACACAAAGGTGTTCCGCTCCAAGACGCTGCTCAATGAAATCGAGACTCTGTATGATGAGGTATGAGAAAGCAAACAGAAGGGACATTAGAGGCACAAATCCCTTGTTTGTGTTATGATTTCTTTTAGGCATGTGGATTTAACTGTTAGCTAACCTAAAATTAACCCAGCATAAAAAAAGCTAGTTTGAAAAGGACTGCAATGTCTTCCTACTTGGAGGTGTTGATCTTCTCGACTGTATACAACAATTCAAATTATACACAGCAAAGTTTAATTTTGTCTATTGAATTAACAAAGCTGTTGTTTTGTCTATTAAATAAATAATTAGAATCAAGTCCACCAACACACCATTTTGCTTTGTCTCACATTTTATGTACAGTTCTTTCATATATAAAATGTATTTTCATTTGTGATTAAAACATAATGATTTGTGACAAACATAATTTGGATCCTTTCTACAGCATAATGGAGTCCACTTTTATAACTCAATGCATTTATATAAATTCACCGCATTTGTTAATCTTGCCCTTAAACCCCATTACCCAAGTTATTGTTAAAACAAGTTGGGGGGGGATTAAACTTTTATCAGGTCCAACTGAACTTAAATGTTAAAACAAGAAAAAATATTTCTTCTCCAAATTTTCAGGCCCTGTTTTGAATTCTAATCATGGAAAGTGCCAGTACTTTGTTTTGTGTTTATGTATACGCCAAAGACATTTTCCTACTACTTATCTTGGTTACTATAACAACCAATCAACTTGTCACCCACTTAGCGACAGGAGCAGGCCTCAGAAGACAATGCCGCCCCTCTCTCAGGCCCTCACATGACCCTCGTGTACGAGGACAGCCAGATACTAGAAGATGCGGCGGCTCTCATCATCCATCACGTCAAGAGGCAGTCTGGCATCCACAAAGACGACAAGTACAAAATCAAACAGATTATCTACCATTTCATCCCCGACATGCTGTTTGCCCGTCGCTGCGAGCTTTCTGATGTGGAGGAGGAAGAGGAGGAGGAGACCGAACCCGATGAACATGGGACTAAAAAGCACAATGGGACGACGTCGGCCAAGTCCAAGCTCCTCTTCAGCCATACAGCAGCTACCCAACAGAAGCTCATGAACTGTGATGATGCCTACAACCTCTTCTACGTCAACAATAACTGGTACATCTTCCTGAGGCTGCATCAGATCCTGTGTTCCCGGCTGCTGCGGATCTACGGGCAGGCGGAGAAACAGATAGAGGAAGATGCCAGAGAGAGGGAGTGGGAGAGAAATGTCCTGGGACTGAAAAGAGAGAAGAATGACAGTCCAGCCATCCAGCTGCGTTTAAAAGAACCCAGTAAGTTTGACTTTATTGCAGCTGTTAGTATTGAGTCATTGTTGTTCTTTTCATCCAGTCTGTTACACAAGAAGTCGTTGCGTTGGCATAATTCAGAAGCAGGTTAAGGAACTGAGTTTAAGATGTCTTAAATTCGTCTAGACAGGTAAATGTTTTATCAGGGACCTCGTAGTGGTTTAGCATGTGCAAGCTAATGATCTGTCTGTCTGATGTGCCTGCAACCCACCGAGCCCCTGTCACCATGGAAACTGCTTGGGCAATTTAGAAGAGACTCTTAGATTAAGACTCCTGTTTATTTTTAATGATGTTGCTGAGCCCCAATGAATTAAAAATGTCCTCTTTCTTCTCACAGTGGACATTGATGTTGAGGAGTACTACTCTGCCTTCTTGGAGATGGTGCGAAACCTTCTGGACGGCAACATGGAGTCGCCTCAATATGAGGACCAGCTGAGGGAAATGTTTACCATCCATGCCTACACTGCCTTCACCATGGACAAGCTCATCCAGAGTATAGTCAGACAGGTTAGTTAGAGGTTGTATTGAGGTTGATACTTATCCTTTGGTTTAATAACATTCTAAACTGCCAACTGCTTTAAAAACTTCTTGCATAAGAACATTATAAGGTTATTTGGGGGTTGTGATTTGTCGTCTCAGCAGCACGCCACTGAAATTTGAGGATGTTCCACATTCATATAATCCACTTTCCTTATCAGCGATTTCTTCAAGTTTTAGGTCAACATCAATTGTGAACGTTTGTTTGGCATATTTTGGAATTAGAATTGTGGACTTAGCTTTAGGTTATTTGCATACAGAGTACTTTTCTAATGATTATTGTCGGTGCTGCAGAATTGTGTTTTTACTTTTCTTCCTGTCACTCTTCCCCACAGCTGCAGCATATAGTCAGTGATGAGATCTGCGTACAGGTGACTGATCTTTATCTGAGTGAGTGTGCCAGCAAAGCCACCGGTGGGTCTTTGTCCACCCAGGCATCCAGAGGCGGAGCTGAGACGGCCTACCAGCGCAAAGCCGAGCAGCTGATGTCTGAAGAGAACTGCTTTAAGGTACAACTACCTCAGAAACACAGAAAAACTCATCTTACAGGAAGTATTTCCTGAAGAGTTTGACACTGTGTAGCAGTGAATTCGGTACGTACCAGTTAATTAATCACAAAAATGATTTCAGTGGTATTGCATTCAGAGTAGCAATATAATACAGACACAATTTTAAAGTGCGAATAGAGACTAGCTGTAACGAGATTTGTGCCGGCAGTGTCTAAGTAAAGGTTCTGGTAAAGGATGGTCATAGAGTAAATGCGATTAACACCCTGATAAGTTGACCATGTATCAAGCTATCGACTAAAAATCTCTAATGTTTTAAAGCTTGCATGTTCCAGTGTCACCCTGTTATTTTGTTATCAACAGATTTGTGACATTGATCATGTTAACTTCTTGCTTTCGTGGAATGTTCTTTGGAACATTGTTTGTTTCAAAAGTACAAACATTCCATGTATTGTCCTAGTAAATATCGGGTCATTAAAGCTGCATGCATAATGTAACAAGAATTTAGTTGTTTTTAAAGTCATTTTAGATTCAGTATTGCATCCCGCACAGCAGAACTTCCCAAAGGTTCATGGACACTAGCCATTGCATATATTTGAATTGCTGTATTTGTTTTATTACAGTTACTGTTCCAGAAGTCTAAAGGGAGCGTGCAGCTGGCTGTGGAGCTGTTGGACACAGAGGAAGAGAACTCGGATGAAACCGCAGAGGCTGAGGTACATGCCAGCGGCTTTACAGAAAATTCTGTTGTGTTTTTGCCTTAAGCTGTTAACCCACACTGCTCAGTTGGTACAGCCCTGCATATCCACACCAGCTTTGCAGACAAAGAACCCACATAGACAGGAAAGGGTCATGTAAATAACAACCCAAAATTTTATTGTGACATTTAGGGGCAGGTAAATCTAACTCTGAGACCAAAGTGGAATGCACAAGGACGTCTTCTTTATCTACCAGGTGTCTCAGAATCAAGCTCAATGTAGCAGGCCTACAGCAGACCCACCATCCTGAGGTTCTGATGCTTCGCCATTTTGAACATCTGCTACAACTGTGGCACCTGCTGCAAGAGGGGTTGAGGGGAAACAGAACATAGAAAGTCTCTCCTACAGCTCTTTCCTGTTGTACCTCAACAGAGGGGAGATGTAATGTGAATAAACCAGATGTTCAACCACCACAGCTTTCCTGCCTGTTAAAACAGCTGGAGCACAGCCTGGTACAGCACTCTGCAGTCACTGCTGTCCTAGAGACTTGGAAGTTTTTGTTGCAATTTGCTATTTAAACGGACCGGTAGAAGAAGAGTCAGGCAAGACTCGTATGGCACAAATCAAAATTTCTGTTCCTCTCCAACGCTCTGCTTATCAGTGTTCAGAAGAAGCATGCGGATCTCACAGAAAACGTGATGAGTTTCTCTGACTGTCTGTGTGAGGTAGAGCAGCTATATCAGGAAATTAGGGACGCCTGCCAGAATTTTTCCATCCCTTACAGAACATTGCTGTTGATGAACTTTTCATTCCTTCATTTGAAAGAATAAAACCCACGAATGTGGCTACAAACTGCTCGTCTTGGCAGATGTCTGGTTTGGGATTTGTTTGTTTACGAGGATACATCACTTTTAACACAGATTGTTGTTATGAGTCAGTCACGGCACTCGGATGAAAAGTTGTTTGATGACTACGAGCATTTTGTTGACAACTTTCCAGCCCCACGGTCCTCAGGGACTTCCTTTGTGATAAAAACAACTGAATATGGTGCCAAGAAATGTTCCTTGTGGCGGTATTGGCTGAATCAAAGACAACAAGGGGCTGTGAGTACAGTTTACAGAGAGTGCAAGGTAAGGTGAAGGGAGGTGATGGACAGTGAACCCTTAGGCATTAGAGGCTCTGAAGTTCTGCTTAAAATCACTGGTGTTTGGATTTTTTAGTCATTTGCTGTTGTGGTTGCCTTCAGCAAACGGACATGAGAACACACTCATCATGGAGCTTGCAGACATGGGCTTTCGAATGTGCTGCTTCTGCATCAGTTCCTCTTTCTCCTGATGCAGGTGATCATAATCATTCAGCATATTACCACTTGAAGGCAAAGCAGCAGCCTGTACCACTAGAGAACACCAGGAACTGAAGTGTGACTTCTGATAGGGTTGTGTGCCTTGTGCCAATACGGGTCTGTCAAGTAAAATAGATTGTAATGTTTAAAGTTTTCTGTGCATGATATGTACGTATACTAACATTTAAATGTCTTGGAATGTTTAACCTATTTATACTACTTGTAATTACATTATGCTGAATATTAATGAATAATGTAACTATTCATTTTTTAATTGTAAGAATTTATAAATGTTATGTTGGCATTTTTGCTGGTTTATTTGCTTATGCAAAGAAATTGCTTGTCACCTTCTATTATATTTTAGCTTCATTTTCATTTTTGGGTAGTTCTTTGATTTATTGCTGCTCTTTTTAGAAAAACTTGGCCATTTTTCATGAAATGAAATGCATCAACGGAGACGTCGCATAAAAAATTAGATTGGTAAATAGAAGCAGAAGAATGCGGCAGAATTCAAGACGATAACTTTTAATAGGCACATTCTTCTATAATATCTAATGTCTGTATGTGGTTTACAGCGCTGGCCCGACTATGTGGAGCGATATCTCAGTACCAACTCAGCATCACCAGAGCTGCGCGAGCACCTCTCCCAGAAGCCTGTGTTTCTACCCAGGTGAGGCTCAGCCAAGTACACCCCTCCTTTAAATTTGCCCCCTTCCCATGAACCATCAGCTCAAGACAGGAACGTCACAGGAGTGCTTATGATAGTCTTGGTAAATGTCTGGGAGTCACTCTGTACAAGCGCTGCCTGTTTGTAATCACCTGTTTTTTAATTTTGTCCTTCCCAAACACATGAGCTGTCTGCCTGCTTGTATTTGCACTTTACTGAGAATTTATTCAAGGAAAACTGTTGAAAACTGTTTATCTCTTCTTAGATGTGGCCACAGTACAATAATATTGGCTATTTAACCTTTTATTTATGAATTGTAAGTATGGTGTTTTTGTGGGGAATGCGTGCAGAGATGTTACCTAAAATTATGTGCACCGTTTTCTTCTTTTTTTGCAATATTGTGTTTCAGCCTTTATAACTTGTTTAATGGTAATTGGTAATGAAGTGGAAAATGCATTTCAATATTTGTTTTTTCATCTGAGAATATAAAATGTTTTTATATGCCTGCTCTTAACAGGGTTTGGATGGGTAATCATGTTCTTTTGAAGTGAATCTTACTAAAGAGGTTGAAGACTGCATTTAGATAAGACGAGCCTGTTCTCAAAAAAAGCCAAGTGCTCTTTAAAGATCTGTACTTTCCAATGACAGATTTCATAATCTTTTTAAAATAGCCCACGCTTGAAAACTTCTTTGCTTTCTCTCATAAAGTGTGCTGTGGTCTGTTTGTGTAATTCTCTTCACAGATATATATTTGTATGTGACTTGATTTCATCAGTGTGTATAAATGTGTTTTATAGTCCGTGAGATCTGAGTTTTAGGACTTTCTGAGCAGACCTTCTATGCCGAGATCTCAGAGATGCTTTGACCTCCCATTGCTGATTCCTTCTTCAGTTTGATTGGGGTTGTCAGTTCACAAAGTGGTGCTGTGACTCAGATTTGATCTCACCATAGTCTGACACACAGACTGGCTGTATTTCAGAGAGGGCCTTGTCAATAAAATTCTGGTCTGAATTTTATCCTCAAATGTGCGTGTTTTTCTTTCCAAAAGTTCTTCTGGCATGGGAGGATGTTTGATTTTTGCTTGTATCATTTTTATTTTATGCATGTTTTATGTGCAGTGGTTAGATGCTCTGATCTTTATGGTCATCCGTGAATTGACTTTTATACATTTGTTTGAGATTGATTCATTGCTTTTTTATGTGCAGTGTCGCTAACTTTGCTCCACTGTTTTTGCTACGGAATGTAATGCAACAAACATTTCTAGTGCATGGTCTTATGCAATGCCTAATGCACAATGTTAACCCATATCCTGGCCATTTAACCTTATTCCCTACCTGGTTTCTTTTTTTGTGATGATTGGCTAGTTTCTTTAAGTGAAGTCCTGAATTCAAAATAAGAGTCTATACCCATCTGTAACCTTTGGTAAGTACACTTTTAATTTTAGTCTTTAATTGAAGCAGGAAAATGATCTGTCCCTTTTTTTTCCGGAACAATCTGGCACTTGATCAAAATGGTTTTGCCACGGATATGAGTTTTCAGTGGAGTTTGTTATATCTATTGAGACCAAGTTGCACTGTACACAGTTGCATTGGGGCATAATTTTCCTTTGATTGGGATCTTCCTTTCCTTATGCTGTCAGATGCTGAGTCCTAAGTTGTCTGATAACATTTGCACTAAATTTAAGAAACATAATTGCCTAAGATTCAGATAAATTGTTAAAAACGCTTCGGTTTTCTTTTAAAGGAACCTCAGGCGGATTAGGAAGTGCCAGAGAGGCCAGGAGATGCAGATGAAAGAAGCCAAAGAAACAGCCAGGAAATCTTCAGAAGCTGGTGAGGACTCAAAGATGGAGTGCATGTTTAAGCTCAACTCCTACAAGATGGTGTATGTCTTCAAATCAGAGGACTACATGTACCGCCGCACCGCACAGCTGAGGGCGCATCAGGTACGTAGACAGCGGTTGCCCATCCCTATGCGATTCCACAACTATCTCAGAAGACGGCTGACCAATAGTTGTGTGTCTTGATTATTTTCAGTCTCACCAGCGGGTAAGCACTCGTCTGCACCAGCGCTTTCAAAAGTGGCTAGACAGATGGCGGAAAGATCACGTGACCAGTGACATGGCCGCCACCAACTACAAGTGGCTGATGGGAGAGAGCCAGGAGGGCCTGCTGCCCTGCAGAACCACCTGTGAGCCCAAGATCCTCCACTTCCAGAACATCAACAAATATAAAGTCTCCTACAGCACTACGTTGTAAAGCTCAAGTTTTCAAGATGGGGGGGGCTTTCCCCTGTTTTATGTTGTTTTTATGATGACTAAAGTAGCACTGAAATTAAAACCTGACGGCCATTGAGTTCTTTGGAGATTGCTCACTCTCGTTTTTTATTTCTACCTTTTTAAATTTTTAGATCAGTGTCTCTTTCTCTCTGGACTTTGTAACCAGTTGGTTAATGTCCTTCGATCATGAAGGCAAGCACATTCTTAAGGAATCTTGTAAATGCTGCCGCTCCAGTCAGACTTTCGTTTGATTCTCAAGACAAATGTTTGCTTTTGTTTTGAGGCTTTTAATGAAAAGGATGGTTTACAAACACAGGTCTAATCCATGCCCGTTTGTACTTTTTCATCTCTTCAAGGTGAATAGTAGTTTATTAGCAATATGTTAATTGTGGTTCATTGTAACCACGTATATGCTCAACAATGAGAATGTCAGCCAATGACAGAACATTTCTGATCAGTTTAAAAATAGCCTCTGTGTAAGGCTATGCAGCTAAACCAGTACTGATGATGTACATTTCCGTAATGTATTGTTCACACACATTGTACAACACATTGTAATTAAGGTCTATTTGAAAAGTCTCACAGGTTAATTACAGCACCATTAATGAAGGTATTACTGTTAATTAATAGACATCTAAGATACCAGCCACAAAGTGTCAATCAGGAACACCGGAATAACTAAAGTCACAAAAGCTCTTGTAATGTAAATACATGTATATATGGCAAACTGTTTATATTCAGAGAATCTTCACTGTTACGTAGTTCAGCTATTAGACCTCATCAGTTTAGCAAATGAGGCTAATGCTGATGTCTTTAAGAAAACACTTTGACTATTCTTACCAATAGGAGTTCTTGTTTAAATTGTTTTTGTCTGGTCACGCTGTCTTTCTCTCTCTCTCTCTCTTTGTAGTCATGGGAATGTTCAGCAGCTTCAAGTTTATTCTAAACCTGAAGTGTTGAGTAGGATCATTTTTCATGGCGTTATATCAGGCCCTCATCTGAACTTGTATTCAAATTGTGATATCACTGCCTGTGTTCTGAGTAGAACTTAGAAGCAAATCTGTTTGGTCCAGTTTTGCCCTCTTATTATGAGAAGTCTGGATATGTGACCTGGGACACATTTGTATGTGCGCCAAGGCTTGGGTTTATGCTGACAAATATGTAAATCATATTTAAAGAAGGAAACGATGGCATGTTTCTATGTTCTCATGTACAGCCCTTTTATATTGTTCACTATTGTTTTAAAGATTGAAATAAAACAGAATTGTAGTAGATTACCCTGCTGTGTGTCGAGCTGGAGTAAATCAATAATGCATGGATCTCTCACACTGAATCACTTTGATGAGAATGCATAATTACCGTGCGGTACAATTAAATAACACGCTCTGTAGTTTTCCACACTGGCAGCAGAGGGAGTATTTGGATGATCTCCTGGGGCACAGCAGGATTGTGCTTACGGAAATGTGATTTTAGAGTTAACAAAACACTACAGAGGTATCACATGGCATGCAGTTACTTATTTAAAAGGCATGAATTCTCACGCTATTTTTCCACTGCCATTTTTCTATTAAGAAATGCTGTTAACTTTTAACAGTTAACTGCTTGAGATTTTTATTCATTTTCATGTTTTTCATAAATTTTCATCAACAGATTTATAAAACCGATTTATATTTGCTGGGAGCAAAGGTTAGTTGAGTTTAGGGGCTAAGGAGAATAATATAAACCCTGCTTGGGTTTAACTCGCAGGGAGAAATAAAGGTGTTGGTTGGAAATGATCCATTATTTAATTAAGATTTGGCCCCATAGTGCCGTTAAGCAGTCTCTAGAGAAATGGGTCATGAGAGGCACTCCAGGTTCATAACTCACAGAGTATAAAATGAGGGCCGCTGAGAGCCTTTCTCACAGATGGAGAGTGAGATGCCAAAGCTTTCTTTTCACCCTGCATGCAAGCTGCGGGCTGTGCCAAGTTTGTGGCACTTAGACTGTTACTTTTTTTATTTTGACGTCTAATAATTTGATTGACTAATTTGCTATTTAGAAGACTTTTTTGTTATCGTTAAATTAAGGCGTTCTACATTTAATAAAAGATGCTGGATTAAAGTTTATTAGTTGTAAAGTAAGTTTACAATCAGATAATAATTGAACATACAGGCATTTATTATTATTTCATGGTAAACATTTAAAAGAATATACTGAGACAAAAGTAATGCTGATTATTTGAACTTCTCTCGTTTTCTAGATTAAACCGTTAATAAAACAAACACTGTTTTAACATGTCTAATTAATAAGAGACATTATGTTAATGTGACGTGAGGGTGAGTACAATGAATAGACAAACATGGCAACCAAGTTCTTTAACAGAACGTATCAACTAATACACTAAGTTAATCATGAAAATTGTTATTTTTCCGAAGCTGCAAGTGCCGGACAATAACTCCATCCAATGACCTCTGTTCTCATTCTCGTACATAAATCCGTGTGCACACCACATCATCGGCCCCAAAGGTCTGCATAGTGAAAATAAACACAGAGAGAGAAAGTCATTAATTCATGTATTTTTACAGTGTTAGTCACAGTTCATTTCGCACGGTCTGATTCTGCGGTGTCGTAGATCAATGACGTGTGACGCTCTTGAAACTACACTTGGGGAAACTCGAAGAGATCTACAGAGGGTTGTTTGGCTCAAACTAAAAGTTTTAGTGCAAAGTAACACATCAGCCCTGCGCATACATAGCTTGTTGAAACAATGTATCAGTGAAACCCTTTAACTGATGTATTGATCAGTGGCTGCCCCCTGCAGACCTGGAGGAATTTTGACAGATACTTTCAGGTGTGACAACCCGGGTCAAGAGTCATGAGCACCATACACTTTCTTATTAACATGCTGTTACAAGGATGAAAAAGATTACACAAATGTTTACTGTGAATGCACTATGTATTATATTGCACTACTTGTTTCCAAACCTCAAATACCTTGCACAAATATCTTGCACAACACTGTACAGCTTTATGTAAAATACTTTAATAAATAGCATTTGGTATAGTCAATGTGTATAGTCAACTGTTGTATAGTCTGTCTTAGGTCATGTGTATAGCCAACTGTTTACATGTATAGTTAGATTACCACTTCTGGCTATGTTATGTATAGGTTTGTACAGGTTTAAAAAAGAAATCATTGCTCTCACGTTTATTGTATTGCTCTTAAGTTTATTGTTTAGGTTTATATTTATGTCCATTTATGTAGCACCGTGGTCCTGTGAGACACGACATTTCGTTCTACTGTATGTCCACACGTGTAGCAGACTTTCATATTTGCTAGAGTTTGAAAAGCACAGCAAATCTGGATCAGCAGACAACACTCTGCACCACAGAGTGGGAAAAGAGAAGGACCACCTCGCTTACGCTGTAAAAAATGGCGTTAGGACAGGCCATCTGCTGTGTGCAGCGATGTCCCTTGGAGACATTAGGGAGAGAAGTGTGAGGCCTCTACACACTGCCAGCATTGCTACATGTAACATGATCAATTAGGCCCATTTGCAGTCTGCTATGGATCACTGCCAACAACCTTGATGCCAGCTTCATGGTAATGTGGTCACTGTACCAAAAGTCACACACATGAATAATTCGAGGAAAGTAAACAGGTTAACATGATAAAAAGTTTGCATAAGCCATTTACGACGAAGAGCGCTCTGATGACAAATGATCTTAAAATATTTATTTAAAAATAAAAGAATGAATGAATGTAGATGCATGAGAACAAGATGTTAATTTCAATTAGCAAAATGTGGTACGAACATCAAAGGCTGTTTATATTCATTATGTATTTATATGCAGAGAGGCATCATTTAAAATTAGCTGCAGTTGGTCGAATGCTTTGGCATGATTATTCAGCTGATGACAAAACGCATGGTCCTTAATGGGAAAGACATGCACCTCTTATTCACCATGTATTTAGAAGCTGTTCCTCTGCAAGCTTAAGGGAGCTTTGATGTGAGCCAGATGCATCACCATTGGGCTGTGATGCATCACATTTTCTACTGTTGCTAATAAGCCACAGATGTGACTCACATGTCTAGTGCCCTACATGCCACCAGCTGTGTTAAGATCCATTGGCATGTTAATGCAGTGGACCACATATATTATAGGCATATTATAGGAATTAAAGCTACTCTTTAACTGTAATTTTTACAGTTTGTAAAAAAATTGGTAAGAAGAAAGTTACAGCAGAATAACCTCAAAATTGAATCTTTTTTTACTTGTGTTTTATGAAACCCTTTAAACTTAACATGTTACGCATATTATGCAAATTATAAAGAGTACAAACTTAACTTGTAAAAACAGAATTTTATATATATATATATATGTGTGTGTGTGTGTGTGTGTGTGTGTGTGTGTGTGTGTGTAGTAGAAAATATGGTCTAGAAATTAGTGCCACACCAAGGTTTGCTTCTAGTCCAAGTCTAAGTCCTCTAAGTCTTCCTACAAGTTACCGTTCTGTAGTGCTGACGAGCCGCTGTTACATGGCACATATTTTCGGTGACCCATTTGAAAAATGGTGAAAAATCATTTCACAGCATGAGTGTTTCAGCCAATACGAGTCTTTCACAAATCTTCTTTAAAGTTTTTACAACAGATACTTGAACGAGAGAGGAAGACATTTGATGTCCCTCAGGGGCAGCAAAGCCAATGAATAAAGCCAGTAATAAAACTGCCTTAGTCATAAGGCCAGTTTACTGTTGTCCATCTGGTCTATAAAATAGAGCAGGCCAGATGTTTAGTCACACTGCAATTCTGCACAAATTCCAAACAAATAAAAAAAATTAACAAATGCCTTATTTTTTCCTTGCGATAAAAGACAGATGTAAATGCTTAGTACGTTCAGAGGCCTCCAGCTGGGATTAGACAATTATGAGCGACTAAAATAGAGATGTTGACTATGTAATGACATCATCCTGCAGATTAAGATGAAGTGACGGAATAACTCCTCACCAGGACGAGCTCGTTCCCTTTCAGTTCTCGTGTCCAGTACGTCTTAGGGCCATTGCCATCCACAAGGGTTTGTCTGCAGGTTATCTTGTTCTCCGTCTCCCATGTGGCCAGGCTCTGTGAACAGTTACAGGCAAATGGAGATCTCACAACATCAAACAACAAAGCTCTCTGAAGACGGACTCACAGTAACTGTACTGTGATTCTTTCAGTGGTAATTGATAAGTGAAGAAAACTCTTTTGCCGAGGAACTCTGCTGTGACCATCTGTGTTTAGAAACTGTGATTTAGATGGATGTTTCTGAAGACATTTCACTGGCACATCAAAAACTCTTTGAACAGTGAATCATAAGAATAATGAGGGGAGAGAAGACCACCGCGAGTGACCTGCTGTCTCTTCCCGATGAGTCACGGCCATTTTAGCCTTCTGTATATCCCCTCTGACTAGCTCTATCAATACCACCTGTGTCTTTAGAAGTTTTCACTGTGTGAATTCATCAACCTCCTTACTTGACTGTAATCTTATTTACTGCATGTAACTGAATGAATAAAAAACTTGAGTTTTGTTTATTCTGTGTCATAAGACAGCTAGCTAAATAAAACGAAATATGTTATGCTGTTCATTTAGTCAAAAACAGATGTTTGTTTTGTGCCAGACCTGTGGTTGCTTTTATTTGCCCATAAAAAGGCAGCAGTCATAAAGGTCAGCTTGTTAAAATGACTTTCTGTCACATGACGGTTTGGTCTGCTGCCGCCCACTGCCCTTCTGACAGTCAACGTGCTCAGAATAAAAACTCTGTGTCCTCATGAAACACTTCCTCTTATATCAGCCCTCATCAATTCTTCAGTATGCACACATTATCTTACACTGTCTGTGCTGGGTCTGATGAGCGCGATTGTTTGAGTCTGAATCCTCTTAAGATTTATTCAAATCCAGAAGATTAAAGGTGGAAGACATGAGGTTGACTTAAGCTAGTCTAGATAAGCCTGCAGTGTTGCTTTGATGGGTTTGGGTGTCACATAATCTAATTTAGTAAACTGTCTGTGACCTGGCTAAGAAGTGTCAGGGAGATTTGCGCAATCACCAACTGTCTATTTTACCTTTGTGTTATTTCTCAACAATCAGTAACAAGCGCGGAAGACAATTCTCTGTACTAGAGTCTCATGGTACTGTGCTAAATACACAAAATATAAAGTTTAAAATGCAAAAAAATGGTGTTTAATTTAATTTAATTTAATTAATACAAGTTAATAAGGTTTGAGAACATACAAGTCACCCCCAACTGTATTTACCTTGCATTTCCGGCCATCAACAGTCTCCTCATTGAACTCATGTCCTATCTGGAAGTTGATTTCAGTGGTCCTCACAGTAGTAGAAGTTTTGATGTAAAACTGTTCACCATTCTGGCGGATCTCCACGTGGGGTTTGGAAGCAGCTGCACAGGCCACCTTCCTCAACATAGCATTCACCCCTACATTGCACAAATCATCAAAATATACTAAAATAATCATACCAAATTAGGCACTTTGCTTCTGCTAAAGTTTTTAGTTTTATGTTACCGATGCACAAAGTTCCTATCGCTCAATTAAATCTGCAATAACTTTTGGGGTTTTTCTGTGACTTTTTGGGTTAAAAATGAACAAAACCCGTTATTGAAAGAGTAGATAACAGATCAATGTTCAGCATGATCTCTTTACCTTACCCCAATTCCCAATGGTACGTTTTATAATGATTTATTATCTGAACTGTCAGTTCTGATTTCCCAGGAAATGTTAGCTTCATTTGATTTCATCATACGTAAACTTAACCTGTAAAAGTTCATGAAAGTATGTAAAGTGTGCAGCTTGCGTTTCAAACAAAAGGTCATGGGTTCAGTTCCCAGGAAATGCAAAATTGATGGAAAATATGCATACCTTGAATGCACTATAAGTGACTATTGGTCAAGGTGTCTGCCAAATGCATTAACTGGTAGTGGAGAAATTAAAGGCTACAAATGGTTGACACATGGGTGTTTCTAAAAAATATTTGATCATTTTATGATCATTTTAAGTTCATAATAATAAGATTTCTCCATGAGCACTCCTGAGTGTCTTCTATGTTGTAATTATGCTCATATCACTGCTGATATAATTATCATATCACGCTGTAATTTCCTCAAGACAGTCATACTTGCGTCATACATTTGCATCTGCTGCAATAGATACCAGGGCAAAGGAAATATTTGAATTGCATTTGTGTGCTTGTCATGTTTTCTTTTTAAATGGGTGATTGACTGACTCTCATTTTTTCAATCCATAACCGGGGCAAAGCAATTATTCATGCAGCTGTGGAATCCCATTTTCTGTCAGAAAGTAGTCATGAAGTCACCCCAGAGTAGATTGTTTTCAGCAGATGTTGCTAATAGAGAGTTACAATGACAAGGTGTTGACTAGAAGGAATTCCATGGCCCTCGGACTTTATAGCTGGTCAGTGCTGAAACTCTGCAAAGACTAATTACAAACGCATTGGAATTGCTGGCACAGGATTTAAGTGTACATTTTTAGAGTGTCACTATTTTATCAGTTTTATAAGGCCATTAACTTCTTATTGCTCCCAAAATCTCCAAAAAAGCCGAGCAGTTTTTTTTGGAACTGCACACTTGTTGGAAAATATATTATGGACATTAATATAAATTATATATATATATATATATATATATAAATTAATCAGACAATCTCTCCAAACTATAAAACAACTGTGGACACTCAAGCTGCACCTTTTTGGAGGGCCACAAAGAAGTGTGTTTGATTATTCTCGCATAATATGCTTCCATAAAATACAGATTTACAAAATATGCAAAATATACTTTTGCATTCATATTTAATCTTTCAATTGAATAAAAAAATATACTGAGTTGGTGCGTCTTCGTGCCCGTTTCTAAAACTCTACACCGTCTGCGGCTTTGAGAATTTAAATAAGAATCCAGCAACACATGCTGCCAAAGAAACAAAAGAGGCTTGAATAAACGACCCAACAGCCTGAAAATAATAGTGATTTACTCTTCACACTAGTTAATCCATGAATATGCTATTGAAGAAGAAACTGCAGAAGAAGAGAGAAGCCTTCATGTGGCCTAGACAACAGGATAAAATAGTCTAGTGATCACGCAGCATACACACTATGAGTGGAGGTTAAAATAATCAAACTGCATGAGTGGATTGCTTACCAAGTGCTTTGAGGAGTTCTTCGAAATTTTCACTGCTTTTCATCTTCCAGGTTCCTGCAAAATTGGGCATCTTTGCCTGCAACCTTTTAATCAGCCCTGCGCTTTGCTTTATAAACAATCTAGCCCTGCTTTTAATTCAGATCCTGGATTAAAAAAGATCTGCTCTGCACCACTTTCTGTTTTCCAGGTCTAACTCCCTGTCCTGTCCAGTCCACTTTTCTTTCTTACTCTCTTTCTTAGCCTGTCTTGTCTACACTGTCACCTTCTCTTTCTTTCTCTCTCTGTTACGCCTTCTGAACCACTATACTGATAGCAAGCATCTGTGACGTATGTCAAAGGTCCCTCCCTCCATCTCCAGATGGATCTAATGGCTTACAGGAGCACCCATTCTCTAATGCTTCTTATTCATCTCGCGCTCTTCACTTTTAATACCATCCCAGCAGTCACATTTATTTTCATATAAAGCCCCCACAGACTTTAAGTAGTCGGTTTACATTTTATGCCACTCGTAGTTATTGCATTCAGTTTGGGAATGAAAATAAATGAAGGTTATAAGATTCCTTTTCCTGCAACACACTTTTAACATTTACATTTTATGCATTTGGCAGACGTTTTTATCCGAAGCGACATACAGTGCATTTAAGCTATACATCGCGCTGCTAATGCAAATGCTTCACCACTTGAGCTACAGGAACACTTTTTAAAACTGTAACAGTGCCACTGCATTATTTGAAGATATATTACCAAGAACAGTGTTTTTAAGAATGTGTTTAGTTGATTAGATTGGGAGCGTACACACTTGTCAACCTGCCACATTTAAAACAGCCCTCACCCACTCTGAGCATGTCCTCAACAGATTTCCCATGAAGAAGCATTCATTCATCCTGGGTTCTGCCTCCCAAGAGAAGGACAGGAGCCCCGGGAGAAAAAAAAGGGGCCCCAGGCTGAACTCCCCCCTCCCCTCTTCTCCAGTCTGATTTGTTCCTGTCCTGATGTTGTTTCATTTATCTCTTTGACAAAGTGCCTTTGAGACAGCAGTTGATAATTAATGTAGAGAGAGGGCAGAGAGCGCTTTGTCATTTCACCAGGAAGCGTCCAGAAGACGGAAAGGACCCGTCCACTCCCTTGCGGACCTTCATCATCCTCTATTTGTCCCATCAATCAATTGATTTGGTTTAGGCCTTGAGATGTTGGTCTGTGTGTGAATACGTGTTTGTGTGTGTGTCTCTCCTTTGTTTTTGTAATCCCATGCTGAATATGCTAATGTGAGGTCCTAGAAATAGACCCCTCTATGCCAAGACCATGATGTGGAGGCCTCGTTTTAGTTGTTAACATGTAAGTTCCTGTAGCTTAAGTATTGCGTTAGCGCAAAGGTTGTGGGTTTGATTCCCAGGGAACATGTACTGATAAATTATATTATATCTTGAAAGCACTGTTGCTTCGGATAACAGCTTGCCAAATGCATAAATGTAATATAATGCATTAAAATGTTTTTAACTGAGGACCAGTAAATGGTCCATTTGATTAGGTATTTTTTATGTTCTTATGTAAACAGTTATACCCTCTTTGTCATGCTATAGTCTTCAGTACATGTAGGCAGAGTTTAAAAGCTTTTTTATTGTACCCTCTGTTCTTCAGACAGGGCTCAGGTGGAACTGTTGTGAGGTCATACCAGATTAAATCACAAATCACCAATCGACATACACTAATGGAGAACATCCATCAATTTTCAGCTCTGTAAAGGATACACACACCAGTGTGACAACACACTGTCCCCTGATATCACAGATAGAGAGACCCCCAGACTCGTTAGTACATCTATTATGCTCAGTGTCATTTTTCATTCAGAAACGTTCCTAATGGAAGTTACTCCCAGTGGGACTGCCCAGTGCCCTGGGCTTTTGACTGTGTGCTCCAGTTTGGCAATGGGATAATTTGGTGAGAAGCAGTCCATCTGATCTTTGCTTGATCATTTATCTACGTTGACCCCAAACTAATCTGTGATTGAGTCATCAGAGGTTTTCACAGTTCCCATCGCCCTCGCTCATCGTTAAAGGTTCTCTCAGTAGCATAAGGTCTGCTTGTTTCTTTAATAACATTTACCTCAAGTAAATTCAAGTGTACAGTTTACACTGTAATTAAATAATGGCTTGTATTTCCCCCCCTTATAAATATTTTAAATAACCTAAGAAATAAAACCCAAATGAATAATGTCAGTTTATAAAATGAGAGTTTTATGGGAATGGACAGTATGCCGTAGCCATTGTAGGTTCTTAGATGGCGGTTTTGGCTCTAGTGATGAAGCCTGTGTCACAGTGTTCTGGCTGAGACGTGGATCATTGGCAGCACTTTTGTGATAGGCCCTCAGTCTGAGGCCTGAGGGCCTATCACAGTTCATCACAGCAGCACATTACACCCCATCACAAAATACTGCCACAAACACACTGATAACAGGCCATTGTTCTTTTACTCACAAAACAGATTCATAATTCACATTAGGCGTGTTAATGATGTAAATGATGAAATGGCGTATTCTGTGTGTTTATATATGGAGCACATTTATATTTTGTCTCAGTATTTTATTTATTGTTTTATGGTCTTTCACTGCTGTGGCTTTGTTTTTGCTTCTTTATGTACAACATGGAAAATAAATTTCACTCCCATCACATGTAATGAATCACCTTTAAACTTATGGTATTGAACCGAAGAGTTTTTTCTTCAGTTGAGAAGCTGCTTTTTCCTTTTGATCAGCTCACGCTGGAGCAGATTCATCAACATTTAAACCCTTTTCACATAAAAAGCAGTTTTAATGAGGCAGTCATGCAAAATTGACATTTCAAATTTTTTTCCTTCCTCCGAGTTTGATTTTAACTGTCACATAAATGCAGCTACAGTGAAACGTGTCTCATCACTGACCTCGGGCTTTACAGAAGCTCCGCTGTGGCACTAATCATTAAATCAGGGATGAAAGAAACTCAACTGCCCAAAGACAAACACACTGTAGGGGGCAGTGCACTTGCCCTGAAATTGAACTAATGAATGTTCCCTTCCCACACACTCTGAGCAAACCTTTCGTCAGGTCGGATCATTTCTGTCTTCTGCTGCCAGACGTAATAACACACGAGAATAACAAGTATGAGTGATTTATGCCATTGCATTTGAATTTGTAGCCGTTTATGTTGTTGAATGGTCTCCCAAACAGCTTGACATTGGCATAAAAGATTTTTCATGAAATCTTTGGTTTCAACAAGGAAAACAGCTTAAGTGCTAAAATATTTTCTTTTGCATGCATGGAGGTGCTGGTTTTGGTCAGAGACTGCCTTACTGTCCACAGACCGTACTGACTGTGTACAGACAGTATCATGCATTTATAATCTTTCACCATCCTTGTATGACTGCTTATCTTTAAATAGTAAACAAGACATATAACAATAACAATTCCAGATATGCACTCCGACCTCCTGTTAAAAACTGCTAAACCGATATATTTTTATTCTCTTTACAGATGAGCTGTTTGTATCAACAGGATCAAGTATTACTTTTTGATGCTCCCATAACTGCGATAAAGTTACCCAGTTTAATTATTATTAGCTAAACTATTGACTTTTTCATTTCGTGGTATGTGTCCTGTGGTTGTAAAGTGGCCCTGACTGGGCTAAACCAAAACCGCAAGTCTGTAATCATGCCTCTGAACTGCAGCATAGTTTTTATACTGAAGCATCTGGCAACAATTTGTAAGTGCCTGCCACCTAGTGGTGATAAGTAGAATAGCACAGCACAAAATCCATAAATGCCAAACCATGTCCTCCAAACGGGGGGCTTGCTTTACCAACGCAACATCTGCAGGTAAACAAGTGTTTCTCTGAGATCTTATAACTGTTTTATTAAAAACATATAAAGGGACACAGCTTAGAATTCTGTTACCAGTCACACAATTGCAGACCTATTGCATCATAATGTTCTTTTCAAAACCCTAACATGAAACAGAAGGACGCAGTCACTTTAAATAACTTGGTATATTTACAGTGAATTTTAGGTTTTCATTATAAATCTTCAACAACAAAAAAATACACAATTTTCCCTTGAATATTTGCTCAGCTTTGGCAACTTCACACATTCCAACATCCAAAAACACAATGAAAGCACATTTAGAGGACAACAGGGTGCACATTCACCTTAGAGCATGATATAAACTGCACTACTGCTAATGGTAAAATGTCATCGTGGGGACAGCTGTACGTGAAATACATGAAATATTTAAAAATACCATTCTATATCTCTCGTAAAAGAATTAACACAATTACAAAATTATGACATTTCAAATACTACCGGATTAGAATAATTTAAAAGCCACAAAGTACTTGAAAATCCAGCCTGTTCAAATCACATTTAAAATTACTGTGCCTCTTAACACTTTTCACAAACCTGAGCAGTGTTTCTCCATTAAAAGAAAGTAAAAAAAAACCTTTAAAGGTTGAATATTACAATTAACCAAATAATTTTTTCATAACCACCCATATACATCTGCCATGTTGCACTAATGAAAAGGCAAAATGCTTTAAAGGCAAAAACAAGATGGAGTGGATAAAGTCAAAGGGAAGGTGACTAAGACACTTTACAGTGTTTCGTTTTCTACCAGTGTCTGGAGTCAACCAGCTCTGGTCGTAGACTGAGCTTTTTAAGAGTTTCATAACCAACCACCATAACTATTGCTGTGGGTGTTGAGGATATGATGCGAGCAGAGAGGCCTTTGGTCATCCCCCAGAATCCTTCCTCTCTGATCAACTGGTTAAAGGTCTCAATAACTGATGTCCTGCCCTCCACCTGCCCAAACAAACAGTGAGATATCCAGTTATTGAGTGGTATTTGAGTCATACACATCTTAAAACCTGTTCACCTACATTTTTGCATGCAAATGCTTTTATTGGCACCCTATCAGCTTATTCAAGGCACAACTGAAACCAGTACAGGTCTCTTGCGTAGCATACATAGCATAGCATATATTCAGTACACGTATAAACGCACTCAGGGGCACGTTAACACCTACTGCACACCAGTCTACAGTCTGCATAGTAATCACCTGAACCCTGGCCCTGACGACATCCATAGGGTTGGTGACAGTGGAGGCAGTAGCAGCTGCCAGAGGTCCAGCCATTGCCTGCAGTACTAGATGAGGACAGTCACTAGGAGCCATCTTAGACAACTGTTCTGTAGGGGCAGTAAAAACAAATCAAGATCCTCAACCAAAATCAGCATGTTGTTTAAATATAGCTATTTTACCAATCAACAATCACCCTGTTTAAATAAACGATTATGTAAAGACAAATTGCAGGGCTGAATTTGAATCAAAGTAATTCAGATACTCACCAAGCACAATAACTAAGCCAACACATTGATGCTGCTGTGTGTCATCTCTTATTTTTTTATTTAAATATAGAACTCCCTGTAAGTGCCATAAGTCAAAGGGTTAAATCTCATACCTGCATAGAAGTGGTAAAACGGCCACCACACCGCACTGTTGGGGATGTAGGTCAGGAGGGACGCCACGTACCCTCGATAGAACCCACGGATGCCATCTGCAGCAAATATCTGTGCAATAATGTCTCTGGTCTGGCCAAAGGATATCGAGTGTTTTGCTCTCAGTGCTGTTTTGGGATTAACTTTGAAGCGGGTCAGAGGCTCCCCTTGGCCCTGCATCATGAGCTGCTGGGATATGACATCTATGGGAACAGTAATGCTTTGGGCCACCAGTGATGCTGAGCCCCCTGCAACTAATGACTTCAGGGTATTGTCTTTCGAATAGTTGGAGACATACTTTCTCACCAGTTCGTATGTGGTTATGTAAGCCTGGCCTGATATAAGTGTGAACGTGTTCACCATGAAGCCCCTGTAAAGTCCACTCACACCTTCAGTTCTGAGAATCTTACACAAGGCATCATAGGTCCCAGTGTAGAGAGATTTTCCCTTCTGGACCTGCAGCCTGGTGCGGATGAGTGTGGCTGGGTAAACTGTGGCACGGATGGCCATAGTTATGAATACTCCAAAGGAGTAGAACTTGCGTTTGTCCAAGTCTTCCCATTCTATGATCTGAATGTTCCTCTTCTGTTGCATGCTTCCCGCCTGTAGCGCCCGGCATCAATTACAGGGCTCTTGAGAAATAACAGGAAATTAATAAACATTTTGAGCATTAGTAAGTAAACTTAAATGAGCGCATCACATCTACACGATGTAGATGCCACAAATAAAACTAAACTTCCACACAGTGACCTTTAAACCGAGTTACTATTACAACTTGCAGTGCTTTGCTCCACACGTTTCTGATCAACATGTTCAACAAAATCAGCAGGAAGTAAAATTGCTCATTATAATGTCATACTGCTGCTTGTGTTCATTAGCATTCAGCCTATGCATGGCTGAGCTATCTGCTGGTTCTCTGTAACCCATGTTGGTGCTAACGTCATAACCACACACATCTCTGTACCAAAACGCTTCTGTCTAAACCTAATGCCTAGATAATAAGTCAGGATCAAAGATTAGGCAAGCTTCGGGAGTTATGTTAAACACACTGTGACAATCTGACAGTCTATTCTGCTCGCTGAGGAGCACGATATGCTGTGGGCTAGTTAGCACAGTTCTTGTACGCCACTCGGTAAATAGACGAGGACTGCGGTTAGCTTTGTTCTGCGATGTTTTACGGTCTGTGGCAACGTAAATATGTCTCAAAAGGACCAACAATAGCCTTACCGTGCAGCAGAGATGTTTCAGTTATATGGCATATTTAGTCAGACATTAGTGTACATTTCCTGTACAGAACAAGTATGGTAGCATTAGCTTCAGTGGTTCAATGGGGGTAGCGATGATGCTGACGCCACCAGCGTCACGTCAGTGAACTGACCAATCACAACCCTTTAATGTAACGTACCGTTAAAGGTTAAAATTTAACGAACGAACTTGTAAAACGGAGGTGTCACGCGTTATTGATTTACGTGTATTTTAATTTAATAAATCAGTATACCTCCAGAAGCTGCGGTTTACAGTGAACTCAAAACAGCTAAGGGGTGTTGGTAGGCACGACACGGAGTACAGTTTACTGTAAACCACGGCTTTACGAGGCTTTGCTTGGCAGGTTTTCATAAAATAAACGCAAAGAAACAAATATGTAATGATATTTATGCAAAATATTCCTCCGTCAACCGATGTAGTTCTTTAAAACCAGCGTCACACAAACGCAGCCGCGGAGTAATACTGTAACGCGGTCACAGGTGTAAGCTAAAAGACAACATCTTCGAGCGCGGCTCAGATACTAATAAATTAAGTTGTTTTATAATAATCTCAAACAAGCTAACTGAATATGGGCATATAATACACAATTAAAGCTGCAAACAACACTTAACGGGAAATAGAAGATATGACCACAAACGTATGTTGGAAGCAGGGTTGTTTGATTCATTTTTGAAGATTTAACGATTAAGGCAAAAATTACGAGTATTTCTTGTAAGGCTTTAGTTATTGAAAAGCTATTGATAGCTATTTTAGCTATTGAAAATAAATTTTTTCAAGGAAACAGAAGCTTTAGCTTAATGACAATAAGCTTTGTGGTGCCTGAAGTATCCAAAAGATCAAATACTTTTCTTGTTTAGCAGCTGATGTCTGCCTTTCACAAAGCTTTATATTTTGAGACTGCAGAAAGATCAGAGGGATCAACAGATTTTTCCATGGGTAAGTGCAGCCCGTTGTTGCCTAAATAAGTCTCCAAATGAGTATTTTATCCACCCGTGCTGCTATTATCAAACAACATCATCATCAAAACACTATAAATATATAGCTAGGGTGAAAAAAAAACAGTTCCCTACAGGCTAATGCTGTGTGTTATGTTGTATGGCTGGGGTGTCCAGTCCTGTTTCTGGAGGGCCAGTTTCCTGCAGCGTTTAGCTCCATCCCTAATCAAACACATGAACCAGCTAACCAAGATCTTACTAGACGGATTAGAATCTTCCAGGCAGGTGTGTTGAGGTTAATTGGGGCTAAACTCTATGGACAGTGATCCTCCAGGAATAAGTTTAGACACTCATGCTCTGCAGTGACAAATTTATTGATGCCATATTGACATTTTCTTTGTGTATATTTGTTTATTTGTGGTCTTACTGAGGGATATTGTCAATTACAGACAAATGAAACATACAGGTCTTGCTATGGCTAATTCATATTACATATCCATTGAAGTGATGAGATAAACTTGTGCCACAGAGAACATAGGAAAACAATATGTGTCCTGTGATGCTGTCACCATGTGTAGCACAGTCATGTTATTTGACATAACATGAGTAAGTTGAGTAAATTTTGACACATATAGTACACCACAAGAACAACTCCGTTATATTGCTGTTTTGATAACTTGAACTTAATTTAAACTTAACGAGACAAGATACAGCAAGATACGTGATCAAAGTAAAAGAGTGTGTTGTTCTAGTTCAACAAATTAACCCAGAAATTAACCCAATTAACCAACAAAAATGAACCCAACAAATTTTACCATGTTGCTGTACCCTGAATGTCTCTTGTGGAATGTTAGTCTAGCACAATAAAGACACCATTTGGCCAGTTTAGCATTTAGTGCACAACAGTCAAAGGAATTATGCGTGTATTTTGAACTCCTAGCAGTCATTCTTCTGATGGGTGAATTTGTTGTATTGAGTAGACCATGAGACGCAAATCTCCTGCCACAGATGCTATTAGATGATCTGGTTTCACAAGCTCAAAGCCCAGGCAGAAGAATGTTCTTGTAAGGAGGACTGGACAAGGATGGGAAAAAGGAAACGGTTATTGAATATTGACAATATTCATCACATTTTGTAGATTGGTATGTTATGTCACTTTATGATGATATGCCATTATGATAATGTCTTGCTGGATGAATGGTCTTGGTTTATTGTGATTTGTTGTGTCAGTTCAACAAAACCTAGGTTTTAGATTTCCAGTAAATCAAAGCAAACAAACTAACTGAGCATTCTCTGTTGTCACACACAGTGTTTATCCTAAACTTACCTGCATCTGGTCTGCTCTTCTTGAACCACACAAACACATGATTGATCTTCAGTTTCTCTTCTGCAAACTCCAGAACACTGGTGAGTCTTCAGGAGAAGAAAAGGAGACAGTGAAGTAGGTTAAAGGGAACACATACCTCCATCAGTACACCACAGTGTATAAGTATGGCTGTAAGGATTTTGCCCCTGAGACAGAGAATGAAGAATGAAGGAAAACGCTGTAGTCTTGCAAGACCTTTTAGGTCAGGCTTAGAAAGTTATAAAACATGCATAACTTTTTCTAACGTGACAGAAGTGGGGCTCAGTGATCCATTTATACAGTGCAGTGCCTTCAGGCTATAATAGGATTTGTTTAAAACTTCATATTAGTTGTCTGTTCCATCAGTGTACTAAAACACTTGCACAAGTCTATTGTTTCAGATTAAAACACTTATTTTATATGTACCAAACAGAATATCAAATGGTGAATTTATAGACACTCGGTCTACTTAAATAACATTGTTTACAGGGTTATCTTGTGTAGTTAATATGAGTTAGTTCTTATATTAACTTGCTTATTCAGCTGTGTAGTTGTTCCAGGGTTTTAAGACTCTTACACATGAGCATTGTGAAACTGTTGGATAATTAAAACAATCTGCTTTGATATTATACAACTATCACAACACTAGCACTTTGCTGATCTCTCTGCTCACTTCTATGTCATTTGGTTAGAATCTCATAAATTAAAATGTTCAATAACAAGTAAACAATATAATGTTTTGTGCTTCCATCATATAGGCCTTTCATCTAGTAAGGAATGGAGGAATGTAATCCATGCTAATCACATACCCTTCTTTTGTGCCTTTGAGAAGTTCTCCATTTGGTATACCAACAAAAAGGCTGTGGCCAGAGAGTAGCATCTGCATGGTCCATGACAACTGCCCATTTAACTGATACTGAAAGTTCAGAATAGAAGATCCGCTGTCCAGTGAGGTCACCTGTTTCACAGTCAACTTCCCATCCTGAATTAAACGATACACCAAAACTGAGATGAATACATGAATCTTTGCTTTTACATTCTGACAAATACCATTTGATCATAACAGCTTATCATATGCATCACACACTCATGTGTCACAGCGCATTCATATGCGCATAAATATTGAGCTAATATACCCTAGTATATGGCTTTGGTAGGTATGCATCACTTGTGATCCGCAGACCATACCTTGTAAATGATTGCATCTTGAGTCTGATCCTCGTCCGTCCCTTGCCCATCTGTGATGATTCTCTGTGGTGAGCTGGCATCAGGAGCACCACAGAGGCCCTGGAGCCCCCTGCCTGACCCAGTCAAGCACACAGGCCGAGTTCAAAAGTACAGCGCTGCGCAGACACACAAAAAACACATGGCATGTTCTTTTCAAAGGATGTCCAAATAGTTCAGAATTATAATGTGTTTTTATATATGTACCGATGTATTTAATACTCGTTTGCTGTGTTTAAAATACATAAAACACTTTAACGCATTCGAGGCAGCCAGAAAAAGCCGCCTAATACTGCAATTCGCAGTGAGCATTGCGTAACATCCCGCAGAAAGAAGCGGTAACCGGTTTATTGGTTGATAACCGGTTGTGTAACCGGTTGATACTGCGAGGAGCCGGCGGTGTTAGATCTAAAACTTTATGATCGTGTGTAAAACAAAGCACGAATGCAAGGGTCAGATGTCCCAACGATAGAGTAAAAAACTGTTGGGACAAATGTGCTACCCAGAATGTCAACTGAGATGGTGTTGCAGGGGCGTGCAACAAGAACACGGTGTTCAGTTCTGCTGGCAATACTCCGTCACGCATCTAAATATAGAACACGATGGTTACACCTTTCACAGCTAAAGAGAGGATGCTGGATAGTGTGTTGCTGTACCTGATTGATATTCAGATACGGTAAACTGATGAGAATTATTGCATAATAATGAATCCGAACACCACATTACAATCTCGTTGCGTAACCCACAGTGAAGCTGCCGTCAGATGAGTGTATTTTCACATTTGCTCACATTAATACATATTTCTATTTAATTGCAATATTTGTATTGTTTTATTTATCATTTATTTCGTTGTTGCTTGATTAAAGTCGATTAAATAATGAAATAAAAAAACAACAATTTAATCCAGGCGGTTATTACTCACCTTGCTTCCTTGTTGATCATGGTATTTTTTTATGGATAGTCTTGCTTGTAAAATAATCTTGTAGTACAGAGCTTGTTCGAATGACGACTGTATAAGCGAGATGTTAACGAGTCTGCATCCTGTTCTGTATCCTCTCGAATGAATGAGTGTGTCTCTCTTCACAGCTGCAGTAAGTTACAGCCCCAATGCCCATGCCCGTTTACTGATGGGAGAGGGTAACAGGATCACGAGTGTAAAACAATTTAATGAGGACGCTAAATATCCTAAAGCAATCCCAAACATATGCTAATCAAAATGTTGGGCTACATAATCTTCCCAGGAGCATAAGCATGATTTTGACACAACGAGGAGAACAAAAATCGATCGTTCAACGCCAATTCGCATCTCTTTTATTAACAATAAACGTCAAAGATTTCTCAGCAGGACTGCTCTAAATACAGGGATGATTTGGACGGATTTAAATTGCGATTAAAAAGTGTTTTAATGCATACAAATATTGAATAAAATAACAACTTAATAACAATCATGATATAGTGGAATTTACAACTACAGTTCATAAAGGAATCTTATTTTATTTCCAGGTCTCATTTATGGCTGACATGACATAATATCGCTGCTGACTGCAAAAAACGGATGACTTTCCAATAAGATTTCTAATAAGAATCGGTCTGTTTGTTATGCGTAAAATTAGCAGTAGATGGCGCCATAATCATAATGTACGATCTACCCTTTCATACGCGTTAGTGTTAAAATCTCTTTCATTTTCTTTTGCACGTCTTTCAGTTAGTAGGCTTAACAGTCCACAAATCCATGAATGTTTCGTATTTTGGAATAAACTTAAAGTTTAAAAATGAGTTAAAATTTAAATATTTTAAATGAGTGTTATTGTTATGGTCAGAAGACAATTGCAGAAATTAGAGCCAATAATTCAATATAGCAAAAACTATGTATCTCTTGCACATTGTATAAACTAAACGTTAATGCAGTAGACATTTTGGATACATAAAATAGAAAACAAATGCATACTAACTAAATAAAAAGATTTTGAAAAGTGTTTTGATGATACTTTAATTTATGAATACACAGTGTGAATACAGTTTTTAAAAAGGGACAGACTCTTTGTAAAATGTAGTTGTTTTGTCCAAGTTTTGAAGGTGTAAACACCATGTTTATTTTAGCAATAATTTCCCCTGAATAAATGGAAGTTCCAAATGGAAGTTCTCAACAAATGAACAGCAAATATGCTGGCTGAAGGTTTTTATTGTTTGGATATGCGTGGGCAGGCGATAAGGGGGAGAGTAGCATTATGAAACTACATGCTACGGAAAAACAAATAAACACAATCATTTGGTGATGAACAACATCTGCCTTAAATCAAAACTTGACCTAATATTTCAGATTGATTTGACTCCATAAAATTACTCTAAATTATATGATTTCAGATATGACTCAACATAAAAACATGACTCTGCTGTTTAGTGTGGCAGTGAGATAGAGGCTCCTGGCAGCGCGGACCAGCCTCCCTTACTTTGCCTCATTAGATAAAGAGGCATGAAGCGGAGGCTAGTCATTTGCACGGCTGCCTCTATGGGGAGGGGTGTCTAATCTTCCTCAGTACAAACATGACTCTGGAAGGTTGTGGAATGCCTCTGCTGTGGGGGCGGCAGAGGGTCAGGCTGAGGCCAAGGCAGGTGGTATACATCAGCCCACGGATGACATCGCCCACCCCCACTGCCCTCTAAACACTGGGATGTACTGCCATCTGAGGAACTGGATTAGGAGAAGAGGATAAGGGTATATATGTATATCTATATGTTAAGCTTGTTTGAAAAGGACAAGTTTGGAGAGTATGGATTTATAACTTACAGATACAGGATTTAGTGTTAGAAGCAGCTCTCCTGTTCTTTTTGTTTTATTGCCTAAACGTGTAAGTGTAAACACAAAAGTGACATTTAACAGCTTTGAAACAGAAAGACATTTTAGATTTTTCCAATGCTTGGGTTGTTACTCTGTATTCAGTAGCAATAAGCCTCATAGCAACTTTTAGCTGATAGTAAGTAAAATCAAAGATACACTGCATACATACTTAGCTACAACAGTCATCTGTATCATAAATAATAAGAGACGCATTCAATAAAATATACAATGTTTTGATAACAAACCAAGAGAAATTGCATCTACTACAATTGCTCATTTTCATTGCTTAAACGTCTGGTGTGCTATGTTATTATTTATTAAAAGTGGATCTTTACTGCATGACCTGAGCAAGCAGCTGTCTTTCTGGCTGCATGTTTGATGTCAATAGGCCTTTTGTTCCTTAATCCGAATCTTACCCTCCACACACACTGTGTCCACTTTTCTGGGCATAACTGTGTCCCATATTATGTAAACAACAAAGGGTGAGCGAGGTTGTGTTTGAAAAACTTTTACCACTCGCAGCTTCCCGATCTACGGCTGAGTCAACACAGATACAAGTGCATGGTTTCAGACCTACGCAGGCAATGGAGCAACAATACCATCATGTGCATGTATGGTTACATTTACACTGCTTTATTTGTCATCCCATATGGCCTCATTTCTTTTAGAAGGGTCAGAAGGGCCCAGCAGGGTGCGTCTGAATAATGCAAACTGTACCATCCTCTGAAGTCCATAGAGAATGTTGTGCAGTTGTGGAAAGAAACAGGGGCTGACAGCCCTATGCAAAAGGGAGGGTCATTATGAAATATTCATCTGTCTTAGAGGCTGAGACTTTAGTAGATGTGATGGACAGCTGCGTAGTGGCCGGGCCTCTCGTCTGTGTGTTTAAGTGTGGAATGTACTTTTTAATCTAGACTCCTAGTAATTGTCTCCTGTCTGGCACAAGTTTGTTTAGTTGTTTATTCTGAGAAGGGACTAATGTTAGGAGGATGCCAGTGATAAAATATGCAGACAGTTTCAAGAGAATAAGCAGTGTCTTGTTTAATAAAGATTTAATTTTAAAAATGTGACAACATAAAATTTTAAAGTTACATTTCTTTACAACATTCTGACACAATGAGACCAGATATGTATATCGAAATATGTGTGATACCCAAAAAATGGCGTTTTAACCTTCTGCTGTATCTATTGAGAAGGTAAATCTTCACAGATGCGTACATGCTGGCCCACAAGCTCCATCATGCACACCCCTCATCCAGCTCTAACAGCCCCATGCATCACTGAATCACTCCTCCGACTTGTGTTTAATATTTGATGAGATCAGTTCCCCTTGACTGGTTTTTCAGTGTTTCTGTAGTTCTACTTTGCAGTCTGTACTTTGAAAAAGGTTTAAACTGCTGTATAAGGTTCTGTTTGCGCCAAAAAAAGCAGGTCTCAAAAGCTGTGTTTGTGCTTGATGTTGAGCCTTCATTGCACTCAAAGAACATAACAAAATGTTGATCATACGCTAATGAATTGTTATATAAGATCTGAAACATATTATACACTAAAACCAAAAATTGTGCCAAAGATACTGGACATTGTTCATATTTTTAATAACAATAATTTATTAGTACTACTAATGGGGGTGAATATATGGTTTTATAAGTTTCTCCTATTCTCAGCCTCAGTTTATTCAAATGATTTAATATTTGTCTGAATAATCAGTAGCTTGTTTATTTCTCTCAGTATGAGCTAAGCCTAATTATTTGGGATCTAGCACTGAAGAGCCTCATTGGGAATTTGTTGAAATTTGTCCTGTTTGGCAGCCAGTACAGGCACAAGGAACAGAGCCAAAATGTTATGTTCCCGTCCAGTTTCCAGAGTTTTTACTATTTCAGGTCTTGTTTTCCACCCTATACATGGTCTTAATCAGATTTTCTTTATATTTTATAAACAGCTATGTTAGACAACAGTTTGGCCTGGGATTACATTGCCTAAATGCATGGAATGTTTATGTAAGACATTGTCAAAACTCCATGGAGTGCAGATCCTAATTTGTCTCTGTGGGAATGTGTTGCCCTTTGTTTTAACAGCATAACCTTTCATGTGCATTTTCCAGAATTAAACAGGAAACAAGGGATCACTTGTGAAAATATGAGGGAGGACATATAATTAATTAGCTCTTGAAATAAAAATGCATTACAGTTATAACTTTTAAGGTGTAAAAGAAAGTATCCTGTTATAAATATTTTGAATGTGGATATTTACAACTAAGAAACAGTCAAGTGTGTTTGTCTTTATGGAGTAGTTTACTATTATAGAATAGCAGACTGATGGCAGAAGATGCAGGAAATTATAGATTAACACTGGATCTTTTGTCAACATTGTCATGACAGGTCATGAGAATACAGATACAAAAGAAAGCTAAAGGGGGCATGCTAATATCCTTTGGTCACAAGGTCTCATTGCTTCAAGAAACAAACAGGAAAAGGACAGTATTGTTGCAGGCAGTACTCACCATAATTTTTTTGGTGTTTGTTTAATCCAGCTCTGTATCAACAATTATTTCAGAGCTTCTACGACAATGGTTTGTTTTTAGAATGGTGAAAATGTCCCTGACCATAAGGCAATGAACTTCATGGCTGATGACACACACACACACACCAACAACACAGAGTGTTTTCCAAGACTGAGAACCATTTGAATCCCAGTCGGCATTAAGCTAATGTTACATAGAGGAGACTTGGTGGCCAGTGTTTGTGTCTACTGCATGGCTATTTAGTCTTGAAGTGATGACAGCTCTAGTGATGTTAAAGACAAGAAATGTTTCTGACCGAAGATCAAGCTGTCGTGGAGAAATCGGTTCAAGAAATCTGTGGTTAAGAGGCCTTTTAATGTAGATGTACAGAACAAATACACAAAATGTTAATTACACTCTCAAAAATAACTGCTAGCATTATCAAAAACAACTGAAATGATAAAACCTTTCCAAAAAAGATTTGTTTTCTGTAATCAGACGTGAGGCTTGAACGTCACCTCTGAGCTGAAGGAGAGAGAGCTGAAGTAAATTTGGGATCCGCAGTAAGGCACAGAGGACACTCAGAACACAAGCTAAGTGCTGCGGTGCGCCGTGATACTGATGTGATGGGACGGGGCCAGTGGAGCGTGAGGAGGAGGAGTGTGAATCGAGGTGGCTTTTGGGACAATGGGGCTGCTCTTCTCCAATAAAACATGAAGGCCTCATCACAGGATTCTGGCCCTGCTGTACAGGCTTTGTGTTAGGGGCCTCATCAGTAACAAGCAGATAACACAAAACGGGATTCAGATGAACAATTCACAGAGTAATGAACATTACTTTTGCCAGGATTAGCTATACCTGTCACTATTATTTACTACATTAAATTGCAATAATATGTCTAAGTGTTTTGAAGAGCTTCATAAAGGGATAGAAGGGGAGTTGGTTCCTGATGTTTTTTTTAATTTTAGCATAGAACAACATTTTGCAACGTAATGCTTTAGACGAATGCCAGCACTCTTGACTGTGGTATGTCAACACTCATGCCAATCTGTACACTTGTCATTCTTTAAGAGACTGGCACTGATACGACTATCAGTCTACTGTATAATCATCTTTGGCTCTGTGCACCGTTTGACTTATTTTTAAACCCCTGAGAACAAGTCAAGAGCCATAGGATACTAGTAGAATGTGTGTAAAGGGAAAAACTGACATCAGAACTGGGTGGTCAGTCTTTGTTTTTGTTGCCAAACGCTTTTTGTATGAAAGAGCAATTTGTTAGTACAGTTTAGCTTTAAACACATTTTTACTTCATACATTATAACTGGATTAAGAAGTTACTATAAGACAGGGGCTGAAAACAAATTGAAGGTCTGTGTATACACATCTGTAGTATTTATAAATAGCTCATAGTTCCCTTATGTACAATGGAATTAGAGAGCCTGGCAAGAAAGAATTTGTCTATATTTAGACAGATTGTACAAAACAACACTGGGTTAATCAGAACATAAGAGGACACGTTTTCAACCCCCTGCCGCACCCTGCCTGCTTCACCGCACTCTTTTACTTTGATTGTGCTACTACACAATGTCAGGAAACTAGACAGAATACCAATTTACAGTGGGAACACTGAAACATATTACTTTTACAGTATAGGCCTATGGTGTTCATTTCTAATCCCCAATTCATGTCTCTCTATTGTGTGTGTTGTCTTGCGGTGTTTATAAGGAAAAGACAAGTAGCTTTCCTCTCAAACAGATGTTCCCATAATTATGTGCACTCAAAGGTCAGGGTTATTTTTAGAAAAGCTACAAACAACAAACAAATCAAGGATGTATTCATTCTGACTCGTTCACAGGTGCCCTCCAAAAAAGCAAACATTAAAATAAGTTAACAAAGTTCTTATATCCCCAGGGTAAACAAATTAGAATGCCATTACTGTAATTTATTTACTATCAGTCTCTCCTCCTAATACAGTCGATAGGAGACGTCTCCAATAATAAAAGGACCGGTTCCAATTGGTCCGTACTTTCCCATGAACGCGATGATTCACTAATAGGGGGTTGGGTTATCTACCAGCTGCAACCTTTCCTGGCCGTGAACGCCACTTTCAACCCTGCCCCATCTTAGTTGATGACCTAATTGGCGAGCAGGTCAGCTATGGAACAGGTTTCGCCCATGGTCTTCGAAATTTAACTTTTAAAATTAATATAAATGTGAGCAGGGGTGGCAGCGTGCACGCTCTTATTTTCTCTCCCCATCACACTTCGCACTTCTTTTCACCGAGTCACCTTCGCGTCTTCACCTGCCACTTCTGACACGACTTTAGTGTTCCTGCACAAGTTCTGAGTCCCGCACGGATCGCCATTAAGATTCAGTCGCACTTTCGGACGCACTTCGACGCGAAAAACGAAACTTCTGCCGGTCCTTCAGTGTGTCTCAAGTTTGCCCTCAAGATGAGTATTAAATCTGATTCCGAGCCAAACAACAACGTCTCTATTGAAGAGGAGGTAAGAGTTATGGATTTTTGAAGTATTGCCGAAGAAACGTCTGATTTTCCGTGTCGATGAAAATTAGTTTTACACTTTTTAGATGTTTATAAGGGTAAGGCTCAGCGTCTCTCACTGATCAGTTTCAGTTTTCTTGCCAGAAAAGCAACTAATCTCAAAAGTTATAAGAGCATGTCAGAGAGTTTGTCTATATGTTTTAATGTTATTAATGACTTTATTTCATTCAAATAAATTCATTCTGTGTTGATGTTGTGCATTAAAGTTGCTTTTCGCCGTGCAGTGTGTGGGGAACTATTTTGCTCCATGAAGCAGAATTTTGAAAAATAATTTAACCAGTGTATTAATTTTGTTTTTAATTTGCACAAACCATTGTCTGCAGCAAACATATCTATGGACTGCGTGTTAGACGCACTTTCTAAACCGTTATGATACACCCGCAATTCATTCCTCCGGAAGATCTGAAATTTACCTAATCCTACAGTTTTGTAATGGAGAAATCGAATTCAGTTTAATTTAGAACTTAAAATGTGTATATAATTGTATACAATATTTTATATTTGTCGCTTTAGAGAACAGGGAACGACGCTGTTTAAAATAATTCGGCGTATGAGAATATATCGTATTATATATTTTCATACAGAAGCATAAACTGTAGCTGTTCCTTTTTTTTTAATGGGCAATGTTCCATTTTGCAGGCCATTTTGACCCATTGCCTTTTTTGTCCGTACAGAGGCAGAACTGTACTTAAAGTACTAAAATATTACCTTTTTGTTACTGGACCCTGGCCTCTGAGTAGATGGTAATAGAGGTAGTTCAGGAAAAAGCATTTTATTTGTGTATAGTTGTATAAAAATTTACAGTTAAATAAACCTTAGTCTAAAACTTTAATCTTTTAATGCCATGTGTTGTGGACCATATACTGTGTGTGTATGATAAGTGTTAAGACGAGGGGCTGTAGCTGCGGTTAAGGGCTGAGGAATGGTGTTGCTGTGGGTCAGAGGAAGGAAGTACATTCATGCTGTGATGTTGTCCATCGCTGATCCACTGCAGTCTGTCATGGCTTTGTACCTCCCACTGAATGGAGACACTTTAGGAGAAGAGACCGTTTATTTCAATTGCATTTATTAAGTGTCTGTTAAAACACTTTGCTGGTGTTTAGTGTTTGCTTTAGTATTTTGTTACGGTGGTTCTTGGGTGTTTGCATTTCTACAACTCAAATTAAACGCATCTCAATTTGTTTAGGTACGAACTCTGTTTGTCAGTGGTCTGCCAACAGATATCAAACCTCGGGAACTGTACCTGCTATTTCGACCATTTAAGGTAAAACAGATTTACAAAATTCTTCACTGATTTAAAGAATTCCTCTGACCTCGGAGTCATCGACTTCGAAATTGAATTATATTATGCTGTGCCAAGTCACAGTTGCTGGTTAACTGTTAAACAAATGTTGCTCACTAAAACGGAAAACTGCTAATTGAAGGTGGATTATCACTTATTGTATTAAAGACCTGAGGATGGTTAACAGCAGTTCTAGCTCCGATCACACAGTTTAGCAGTGCATTAGAGCGCATCATCTGTAAACACGAACTCATATCTGACAGTGTGAGATTTCTGGGAAGTGCAGCAGGATTTTCTTTTGTCAAGCATGTGACCGCGACTGCTAATTGGATTTCTTTCCCTTTTCAGGGTTATGAGGGTTCATTAATCAAGTTAACATCAAAGCAGGTGAGATGTTGGTTATCACCGCTGACTAGTTCTACAGCCTGTTGTCTGTAGAAATAAAAATGATGTACTGTATGAAAATGATTTGTATACATTTCCTTCCTAAATTGTGTTAACCTGAATGTAAATTAATATAAAAAATGGTTATTAAATATAGTTATTGGACTCTGTTTTCATAAGTTCTTTGTTTATTTTTTTTTTTTGGATAATGTTGCTTTTGGCCATTGATCTTTTCTCTCTTCTCTTTCAGCCTGTTGGGTTTGTAACCTTTGATTGTCGCTCTGGTGCTGAAGCGGCAAAAAATGCATTAAACGTAAGAAACTGCCCATCCGTAAGCAATGGCTTGAATTATTGAAAATCGATCAGCTGCTGACCAGCTAGTAGCTTTGAACCTATGGTGTTTCATTCTTTATGTAAATGGCTGTGTTCAAGCACGCCATTAATACACACAGAATCTTTATCCTTCAGGTATCGAAGTATAACTTTATTGGAGCCTCATGTTTATAAGAACCCTCCCATCTAGAGTAGCGTTTCTCTTGTGTTTAGTGTGTATTGTCTATTACAAGTAACCACTAGCTTTGCTGTTCAGTCACTAGTAGAAAAGTTCACCTGCATGTGTGCACCAGCTTAAGACGCACTGCACAGTTTACCAGGGTCTGACAGGCAGGCACGACCCATCCCTGTTGCTGTATCCTCCCCCCTTTTGTCTCCAGGGGGTTCGATTTGACCCTGAAAACCCGCAGACCCTCCGGTTAGAGTTTGCTAAAGCCAACACGAAGATGGCAAAGAGTAAGCTGATGGGCACTCCGAATCCCACAAATATCCACCCAGCTCTAGGAGCTCACTTCATAGCACGGGACCCATGTAAGTCTATGGCCCACACGGTAGTTGACATACTGCAGAGACAGAGACGCACACTGTAGCTGTATATTTAGAGTAGTGCCTAGGAAAACACACACACACACAAACTAATCCACTTCCACATGCATGTGTCATTAGCCTCTTCTGTTTCAATTACACTCAAATTTAACATTAGCACTTCATCTCATTTAACATCTCTTCCGTTTTAAGCAAAGGCACACACATGGCCAGAGCTCACAAAGGTACCAGTTTTTAAACTTCCTGCCACTTCTGTTTGCGTTTAAGCCTGTAGGAGTGTTAAGGTTTTTAAATTTACTTGATTGAAACCGTTTATTATCGAAGACATGTTTGAGTTTTCCAAGGGCTGATTACAGGCATATTTGACATGCTGAGGTGATAGTGTGCTATGCCTTCTCAGATGATTTGACAGGGGCAGCGTTGATCCCAGCATCTCCAGAGGCTTGGTCCCCTTACCCTCTCTACACCCCAGAGCTCAGCCCTGGCCTGCCCCACACTGCTTTCACTTACCCGGCCGCAGCTGCGGCTGCTGCTGCTGCACTGCATGCACAGGTGAGACCAATATTTTGTGTTTTCTTTATATGAAAACATCTGTTCCATAAACACTTTCCCAACTGTTTAACATTGCAAATGGTTTTTTAACTCGTATACTTGTCTCTCTAACTTTATTCCTATTTGTGAACGTGCTTGTTTGGTCTTGAGGCAAACTGTTATATTCTACCTCATTTACTAAAAGTAAAAATATTAGCCGTGAGATTTTGATGCAATTTACACATGCAGCAAAATGGAGGTAAATGTATTATCTAATTAAATTTGAACAGGTAAAGTTATCAAAATGTATTTTGTGTACTGTTTCGATGCTGAATTACTGAAAATGTTGAGCTCCAAATGGAGCCACTAATGCTAGTAAATTCAAAGGTTTGTGGCCTAGATGAAAGCAGGTGCTTCGATACCAACATGTTTTTCTGTACCGGATAAGTAGCGGTTACTTAATTGTCAAGTGAAGCAAAGAGTGTTTAATAACTAATTGGCTTGGTACAATAGATGCGCTGGAACGTGAAGTATTCACAGAGAGAAACTATCAGCTGTGACTGCTTGGCTCTCCTGGCAGTGAATTGAGATTTCATTGGCACTGTCGCATGTCTTCCTGAAAGAAAGTCTTATCAGGCTTGTAGATTACAAACTGATGATAGAGTTGTCAGGTGAATACAGTGGTCCAGTTACTGAAATATTTGTCTTGCAACTGATAGATGAAATGTAATTGGTTGTCATTCAATTTTAAAATGACCGTGTAGATGATGCTTTGCAAATCGAGATTTATTGATTTAATCTTTCTTTTTAGATGCGCTGGTATCCCTCCACATCAGAGTCATCCCAGCCTGGATGGAAGTCACGGCAGTTCTGTTAAATCCCTAGTAAGGCTTTACAACGTTTACTAAATCGGATTAAAATATAAATGTATAGTAAATATTGTTTCTCTCTTTTCAGGTGTGCAATACCTTCGTCTTCAGATGGCGCCTTCCAGTTTCTGTTTAAAATCAGTCCAGTTCATTAGAACTTTGTTTTTGGATGCATTTACTCTTTTGCAATTAGGTAATGAAGATGAAGTTGTATCGCCAGCTGCACACATTATTAGAGCCATTTAGATGGTACAGTAGACCTTGATGGATTAGATGGTGGTTTTTTTTTTTCTTTTTGAGTTTAATTTATGAAAATGTAGACTGCTTTTTGTCCATTCATTCATAGAGTCTAAGCGACATGAGGCAATCGGCTGAAATACAGATGTTGAGCATGTTCGTTTCAGCATGAAGTGTAGCTCAGTGCATCATTCTAGTATGTGTCCTGCTGACATGGCAGGTGTAACCTTATTTTGTCTTATTGGTAGCTTGGTCTTTTTGAATTTGGTTGTGCAAAACGGTGGCCAACTTAAAAACGGTAATTTGATGGGTAATGTACAGACAAATGGGTCCCTCCAATTTCTAACACATCACAGAGGGTCTGATGACTTTGCAAAATATGAAGACAATCTTAATACAGAGTGTATGTGGGGTGAGAAGAGTTTGTGCAATTAAGTAATCTGTATAAGTTATTGGACGTGCTTTCTTTGTATTCTGTGTTTCTCATTATGTCCTTTATAGCAGTTTCAGAGGTTAAGTTGTAATTTTCTTTGAATTGACCGTGTCAGTGTGGCACAAAACAATGTATGGACAGCAAATTTGGCTGTTACTATGAAATTGCTGTTTCCAGTTAATACTCTGAATATAAAGATGAAACAATGGTGCATGATTTTAATGTGGGTTTAGTAATGGTTATTTCAGACATTAGGAATGTATTTGTAAAGTGTTTGGTGTAAAAAAAAAAAAACTATTGTATGGTATAGTATTAAAATGGGAATGCATTAATGTCCTGTGTTTTTTTATTTGACTGGAAATAGTAATTGTAATACATTGTAATACAGTAGTAATACAATAGTAATATAATACATATCGTCCACAAAGTCCAACATTGTGGACGATATAGTTTTTTTTTTAAACTACCACAGGTAGCCGACATACCATTACAAGCAGCGTTACTAAACATGCATTCACATCCACGTTTACGCACTCAAGTCTAAGAAAGCTGTAAGATCAGTGCTGCCCTCTGGAGGAAATATCTAGTCATTGTTTGCATTTGAAATGCGGCCACAAATTCCAATTCGTTTTACCTCACTATGCCAAATAAACTGACTAATTGGCAACGAAATGTTTGAAATTTCGATTCCGAATGTATAATTTGTATGTGGAGAAAGGCCTCATTTAAATGATGCTCTCCATGGTCCTGATTTATATCAAGTTATTTCACACGTGACACTTTGCATATGAAGCCTAAATGCCACACGAGTATTGCGCTGACAGAACAAGTACAAAAATAACAGCCTGACGTCACTCAATTTTGGAACTAAATATCTTAATCTCAGAAGACACGAAACCTGCAATACGATTACAATCATACGCCATTTCATCTAGAAAGTTTAGAATTCAAATGGACATTTAATGAACCAGACTTTGGCAGCAACCTATGGCAGGAAATAACTGCTCAAGAAGGAATCTTAACGTAATGCAGCCTCTTTAATATTAAATGTCTATTTAAGTTATAAGTTTAATGAAATACAAATTATTTAATTACGTTTTTTTTATATCCTATTGTCTGATTTTTATACAGCACATTGGGCTGTAGTTTGAATCGTGTTTTATAAATACATCTATATTAAACAACCCCAGATTATGTTTCAATATTAATAAATTAGGTGTATAAACGCTTTTATCGTGATTTTGTCGTTTTATTAAAAAATGACGTCTGCGTTAGGTGCCCGCCCCTCATGAATAAACGTTAACTTGTGACCTGTGACCTGTGATTGGCTACTAAAGGCAAGAAATGAATCTTAGTGCATAGGTGCAGGACTACAACACAGGTGTATTAAATTAAGGCAATTTTCCCGTCGAAAGGTTTAAGTAAACCAGGAGAAGTGGTTTAGCTGATCATTTTCTTTGACAGCCCTACCATGGCGTTTTCTTTGGTGAGTAAGAGAAAGTTTGCCAGTTCGCTTTTAAATCTTGCAGTGTCACGCAAACTGTAGGCCCGTGTGTGTGGCGTGTATGTCTTGTGTATTTTTAAAAATTGTTTTTAAAATTTTTAAAAGTCGTGTTTAGGTGGAGGTCATTATTAACCGCATTTTTTTGACGTGGGACTTTTTATTAAAACGGTTCATTCAAAAAATTGACTTCACTTAGGCTGCGGGCATTCTTAAGCGTTCGTGGATTCCAGTTTCATGTACAACAATAACGTGCGCCATCAAAATAGTTTTCCGTAAACGTTAAATTTTGCTAAATGACTGTTAAAAGTAGGCGAGGAAAGACCTGTCACCCCTGGGGTTAAACATGGCAGTTATCCTTGTGTATGTATCTGTTCTTGTTGTCACAGAGAGAAAATCCCAGACTTCTTAACTGCCTGGATTCAGACATTCCAGCCCTGTCCACATGCAGCAATGCAGACGCGTTCTGTAGGATGAACACGATGCTGGGAAATTCATTGGACCTCAGTGGGGTGTGCACAACGCCTACTGCCAAGTGCAAGCGAGATCCTTTCAATGGTAAATGTTAGCGTTGGAACATAACGGTTTTTGAACGTCAAGTATACGGCACAAGCAACCTCTTGAAGTTATAAACGCTTGTCTTATGTAAAAGAGCTTGTTGCTTTTCTGGTTACAGATATGATGCAGATTTAGAGTTGTAGTCTTTTTGTAACCGTTAGCCCAACAAAACACCCACTGTACGAGCTCGTCTGTGTGCTGCAGTACTGTTTGTAACCTCTGCTGTGGCCCTGCGTTGAAGCATCACACACCCGCAGAGGAAATCGTTACAGCACTGGTCATACAATGTCACGCAGGCGAGACTGAGGATGCTGAATCAGGGCTGGAGCAAGCAGTTGGATGCTGTCCAGCTGGGCATGATCAGCCAAGATTGCTCATTCTTCAGTTATTTAGCTAGTAGCAACAGCCCTGTGATTCAGCTCATTTCTCGATCACTTAGCCTGCAGTTAGCATACTCGTTCTCCCTCCCACCTCGATCAGGAGCCAGAGGTGGGGGTGTGCTGCCTCTGCTGGAGAATTTGTCCGGAATGTTTGGTGGTGTGGCATCAGAGGAGGCTGGGGGCTGATGTCATTAACAGGGGGCTGTGAGGGCAGCAGCGCCTGGGTCACATGCAGTGTGGGTCGTTTCTGCGGAGAGTGCAGCTCCTGTGCAGTTAAGCCAGGCAGAGGGATGAGATCCATGATTTATCAGTGATTTTAGGGAATATCTAAATGCTTTATTTCTACTGCTAATGCCGAGTCACCAAACAGTACGTTTTATTTGTGGACACCCTTAGCAGATCGTCCGGACTCGGACCTGTCTGCAGTCCGGAGCAGGATGCTTTTCCCCAGTGGTGGCCAGGACTCATCCAGGGGTCTGGCTGACATCAATAACTGGGGTCTGGGCCTACAGTCCCTCAGCCTGTCTGACTGGGAGAGACCCTGGAGCAGCCATGATACAGAAGCTTCTCTACAGACCAACACGGCCTCATGTGAGTAAACGGTGAAGCTAAGCCTGATTTAAAATCGTTTTCTCTGCTCCTAAATCTGACTTTTGCATGGAAATGAAACGTATTCCTCCATGTGCTGTTAGATGTTAAATTGTTTACATCAAGTCAGTAGTACAGAACTACACCATCCTTTTCTGTAGTGACAAATGTATAATGGGTCTTAACCAGAGCACGGTTTAATTAAATGCCCTTCTCTCTGGGCCTGTAGATTTGAGTCAGAGCCGTTTGTTGACTGTCTCGAATTCTCGGCCTGCCTCATGTACTAGTGACTTTCATTAGTACAACTGCAGTAAGGGAGCGGTCCTTGCATTTCAGCTGTTTTTGTTTTTAGGGTATCTTAAGTGTGCTAATTTTGTTGTAGGGATAACAAGTCATCTTTTCTGGTCATTGATTAGGTCTTGGCCTTTCTTCATCTGTATCGAAGAATAAAGATCAATTCTTTTCTGTTTTTCAGTGCAAGGGATTTTAGGGGGCACTCCCAGCCAGCTCTCAAACAAGCTACCAAGTTTCTCCGACTCCTCAACTAGCGCCACAGACTTCCTAGAGAAGTTTCCAGGCATGGCGCGCTTAAATTCTCAGTCTTTCCTGGACTCTCACTCAATTAGCCCTGTGGATTCTGAGACCAGTGGGTTTAGTTCTGGTTCGGATCACCTCTCAGACCTGCTGGTAAGGGGTCTTTAAATAGACAATGACTTGTTTATAGTGTATAGACTAGTGACAGTTTGAACAGTGTCTGTTTTGAGGCATACTGTGAGTTTAATTGAACTGTCGCTCTATCTACAGTAGATGGTCCTTCCATGTTATTAGCTCATTGTCTTCCTGTTGCAGTCGTCTTTGAGGATCTCGCCGTCTGTGCCCTTCCTCATGTCCAGTATGCAGAGGGATCCTCTCAAGCTGGCTCTGGGCTCTCGTATGGACCACAGCAACTCTCCTCTCACTCCACCACCCAGTGCCTCTCCAAGTGGTGGTCTGTCCCACCGCTGGCCTGGGGCCTCCCTCTGGCCCAACTGGGACTTGATGAAGACCCCTGAGAGCCCCTTCAGCATTGAAAGAGAGGCGTGGCTTCACAGACAGGCAGCCTGTATGACCTGTTGCATATGTGGGCTTTCCCCACCCCTTCACAACCCCCTTTTCAAACTTTTACAATACTCTGTAGTTTGGATGTGTTCTAACTTTGGTCTATTTACGTTTCTGATTCAGTGTTTGTCAATGCCACTTATACAAAGTGTACACATACACAAAGTGTATATGTGCCGCTTTATTGAGCCTAACCTGCGAACTTGTGCTTTTTAGCAATTAATGAAGCTACCTTCACATGGAGTGGACAGCTCCCCCCCAGACACTACCAAAACCCCATCTACTCCTGCAAGGTCTTTTTAGGGGGAGTTCCCTGGGACATTACTGAAGGTATGAGAAACCTTGTTTGAATACAAACCGATGGAAAAAGATGTTATGATGCTTCACTTTGGTGTTGATGAACATTTGAGTAATTACATTTAACCGTATGCTTTGTCATGTCGCAAATAAGTGTCCAGTTACCCTGGAAATGGTCTTTTGCACTTTTGCTCAAATGACGCTTAAATATTTTTGCTACTGTAGTTACACTAGAAATGAAAGGCAAACAGTAACAAGTGAACTACAACTGCACATTGCAAGTGACATGACATGCATACAAAAAATTCTTATGCTGGGCACTGTATACTGCTTACCATTTCTGTAGCATATCATGCTATTTTAATTATAGCCTGTTTTGATTTTTTTTGGATGTCTGACTAATACTGAAGATGATTGTTTAATTGGAAATGACAGGTTAAAGAGCACATTGCATTTTGAGCTATGGCATTCTGTATACTACACCTTTTACAGTATACGGTATACAGGCAGCATACTGTGGATATGATGGTAGGGTAGCATGCTATTAGGATAGCATCTGTGGGTTCTGTGCTGTTTTCTTCGTTTATGCCATTAGACCTGTTTGCTTGTGTTATGCAGTAGGTCTGTGTAGATTAATGGCTCTTCTCTTTGTTTCCCCAGCTGGCTTGATTAACACTTTTAAATGCTATGGCCCTCTCAGTGTGGAGTGGCCAGGTAAGGATGGCAAGCACCCTCGCTGCCCTCCGAAAGGTAATATGCCCAAAGGTAATGCTAAAAGGGTAAGATGCTTATTTTATTACAGCACAGGGACAAAAGGATGTGGTGAAGGGCACTGAACTTCTTGGTGAATACACTTTAACTTCATACATTTGATAAGGGTTATTGGAAAATAAGGTTTTTTTATCGTTTTACACAATTTGCAAGCGGTGTTGTGGGTTTAATGGTCAATTTAAAGCTTGGTGCAAAATGTTTTTCCACTTAATGCATTTAGTCACTGATTAGTAGACCACTAGAGGGCATCACTGTTTTTTGGTTTGTTTTTGGATTGGTGGTTCTAGCATGTGGTATGGAGTGAATAAGAGCCCTGCATGCACTGAGGTGCAGTTGTCTTTTCAGGGTACGTGTACTTGGTGTTTGAATCGGAGAAGTCTGTGCGTGCCCTGCTGCAGGACTGCACCGAGGACCTGCTCCATCCTGAGGGCTACAGCGAGTATTACTTCAAGATGTCCAGCAGAAGAATGCGCTGCAAAGATGTATGTAGATGTTCATAGAGAAATGAAGGTTGTTGCACTGAATGCATTTAGAAGGAAATTCAAACATGTTCCTTTCAAAAGGATCTGTCTTTCTAATAAGATGCCCTGAACCCTGAATGTCATTTGCAGGTCCGTTGTTAGGCAGTCAGTGCTTTTGAAGGATTATTTCCAAACCTGTATGACTTTCCTGTCATGGGAACAAACAAAAAAACACTTGGGGAAAATTGAAAAGATATGAAATTGTTTTATCACAAAGTTAATCATGTGGGATTGGAATGACATGAAGTTTGAGTTAATTTGGGAAATATAGACTCGTGTTTGTTTTCTGGTCTGCAGGCACAGGTGATACCTTGGGTGATTTCAGACAGTAACTTTGTGAGTTGCCCCTCTCAGAGGCTGGACCCTAGGAACACTGTGTTTGTAGGGGCTCTACATGGCATGCTCAACGCTGAGGCCCTGGCCAGCATCATGAATGATCTGTTTGGAGGAGTTGTGTATGCAGGCATAGACACAGACAAGCACAAGTACCCAATTGGCAAGTCATTTCTGTCTTGTACATTAAAATAAATGAGGGTGAAAAGCCTGTTAATTTCGTAACCAGATTTATTCCCCTAACAAGGATCTGGACGAGTTACCTTTAACAACCAACGTAGTTACCTAAAAGCTGTGAGCGCTGCCTTTGTTGAGATAAAGACGCCCAAATTTACGAAGAAGGTGAAGGATTTGAAACTAAGTTTTCATAATGGTTAGTAAGTGTCATTGCAACCATACATTTTAGTTAATATCTTTCATGGTAACCTGTAGGTTCAGATTGACCCATACCTGGAGGATGCCATCTGTCAATCATGCAGTCGTGAGCCTGGGCCATTCTTCTGCAGGGACAAGGTGAAGTTTTTCTGCTTGTGTAGTTTTCCTGCTTGTGTAGTTTTCTCTTCCACCTAAAGTGTCATTTAAGGTGCTTCATGGCTCTTTATTTTCCTCCTTCCCTTCAGACTTGCTTCAAATACTACTGTCGCTCCTGCTGGCATAGGCAGCACTCCATGGACATCCTTAGTAACCACCGCCCTCTGATGAGAAACCAGAAGAAGAGGGACTCCAACTAAAGCCACGCATGGCAGCACTGTGCCTCAGCCTGGTCGTCCATTGCGCCTGCTCCCCTAGGAGCACTGCTCTAGAGATGGTCTCCCCTCAAGATAAAGCTCTTCCAGGAGTTGGGGCTTGGGGAAACACTGTAGAAAGTTCACTGTCGCACTTTCTTTTTGGTTTGGCTTGTTCACTTTGGCACTGTACACAGTGAGATGGGTTAGCTGGGGCCCGTGGAAGGGAAGACCCAGAGTTTTTGACTGTTGAGATTCAGGCCATGGTTTTTTTTCTC
>JAZGTJ010000663.1:22191-88498 GCA_036877575.1 Botia almorhae | reverse complement strand
AGCTGACATCCGTAATTTCTTTGGAAAGAAAAAGAAAGTAAGTTTCTGGAGATTTTAGGCATTTTTAACAGAGAAGTGAGAAGTAATTAATTTAATGTTCTAAAGTACCGGACAGCATGACATTAATAGCTCTTAACCCTTGTATGGTTTTCGGGTCTGATACAATTACAAACATTTGGACTCTGACTTTTATTTTATTTTGATTTAAAAAATGTGTGCATGCGCCAACACAAAAAGTCCCACAGCTGTCCCCCCCAATGTGTGATTGACAATTTCGCCCTTGATTATGGGTCACCATACATGGGTCAGTGATACCAATCAAAAGTGGATGTGTGAGGGTTTCTATAATTTACAACCAATTAACATCTCACGCATTTGTGCATTTCAATATCATTGTAATGTATAATGTATAAAGTGGTGTTCTGTACTCATTGAGTCACTTTTGAAGGCTTAAAAACCTTAAACAAGCCAGAACGGATAAGTTTGTGCTATCGAGCTATCATTGTATAAACAGAACATTGGGAATACATGACAAACTGATGTAAAAGTCTAAACATACAGAATGCAAGAACCATAATCAAATGAAAAATAACAACAAAATACAAATGAAGGTTATAATGTTATATATGGGTAGTTTCTTGCTGTAAACAGAAAAGTATGTCTATAAACACGAATCTAAATAGTACAAAATTAGTTAACAGTAGTTTTAGTACAGATCTTTTTCTTTTACGCTTGTACACAAACGTGCCTGTACTGTGAGGTAAGCTGATGTACTACTCTTACTCTTTACAGTGAAATATGAAGACAAATGCAATGAGCTGTTGTGTACTTTTCAGAACCCGAGACAGGGTTCAGAACCCGTCAGGTAAAATGACTAAATGTTTGAATTCCAAATGAAAAGTACAGAATACAAGTTTAATCCTCTAGTAAGTTGTTTTAATAAACATGGCATTTTCATATAGCAGTGTGCTGTAATTCTTTTAGCTCTACTCAAATTAAGAGTGATATCCCCCCACTGTATAAGGCCTCAGGTCATGCAGAGACTTACCGACAATATCAACCTTTAGTACCCTTTGTTCTGTCACTGTCCTCTTTCGAACCTCTGTCTCTTTGTGTAATAACTTTCTGTAGGCCAGTTTGCTGAATTTTTTTATGCTAAAAAAATCAATCACATTTTAATTGATTTTAGATTGATTTCCACTAACAATCTAAACATTGCTGTTTACATATGCTACTTTTTTATGAGTTATGAAAATTATGAAAAACAAGATGTTCAGACTGGCTTTTGGACAGATTCTGAGAAACCTGAATTTCCTTTAATATTGACCAAATGTCAAACCTAGTTATTACTTATTTCTGGGAAATGCATGAGAGAATGTAATCAGATAGACACAGTATCAAGTATCTGTCTAGTGGACTCTGGGCTCATCCCTGCAGCATTGGAAGATTGCTGTGTGCTTCTGATCTGGGATCAGGGTGATGAACGTCTGGTATGCATTAGTTCTGACTACACAAGAACAAAATGACTCATACTTTAGTGACCCTGACGGAGGCAAGTACTGTGATGAGGTGAACTGGGCGTTTTTCATTGCTGAAAGGCTTTAGCTTGTAGTCATTTAAACATTCTCATTTCCTGGAAAACAAAACCTCCTCTGCTATTCAGAATGAAACCGTGGGTCAAAGGTCAAGAGCTCTTCAATGTTGCCATGTCTGCTCATATAAGCTATGTTTTAAAACAAGTCACTTATAAGTCACTTATAAGCAGAATGGGGTTGCTCATATTGTGCAGAATATTGTTGGAAATTCAGGGTTGATGGTGCTTGAAACGACTGACCACTAATTGCAGTTGTTAAATATCCCCACCTTCTGTTCACACTGCACTCTGCATGTTGTTGTAAATGGCAGGTCAAATCTTTTTGAAGCTCCTTCACTACCACACTGATGCATAAATGCACGCCCATTGGTGTATATGCATGAGAGAGATTCATTCATTGAGATGGCCAGTTGTGATCTTATTCTTCATTGTAAGTCATTGCCCACCTATTAGTACTAGTGCGTGATCCAACAATGAAACAAGGCTTTTCTGAGCATCTTCAAATAAATAAATTCTTTACCATATGGAAGCAATGTGCAGCACTACATGGAAGGACTAACAAGAATCACCCCTGTATTTGCGCACCATCAAGTAATAGATGTGGTGCTTTGTTCGACACATGTACATAGAAAATGGAACAGAAACAAAGGCATCTACATCTGTATGAAATCTATGTCTTATTCCTCTAGAACGTACATTCTGATTTCACAGCTGACAAATGTAAACAAAGAACTTTAATTTTCACTCTATATATAATAACATATAACACTAGCAAAGTACAAGGCTCCTGTTTAGCAGACACTTTATTCAAAAGCAGGTTGAGCAGATTTCAGGCGGTAGGTATGCTATACTTTAGTGACATCTAGTGGCAACTATAGTAGTATGTAGGCTACTACAAGGGGCTTTCACACTGCAGGAATTTTTTGTCTTTTCAGGAACCGGGTACTGAGAACGATTTTAGATTTAGGAACGTCTTTTAGGGGAACTAAATTAGCTCCTCCTCCAAATTCTGGTCTAAAAAGTCCCTAGGAGCTATGAGTGACAAAAGTGCATGTGGGGTTGTGGGGTGCCACATACTTTGCCCATAGTGGCCGTAGCCACACCTTGTTTTCTGAGCTTTCCTGTAGCTCAGTGGTTAGAGCATGGCTTTAACAACGCCAAGGTCATGGGTTCCATCCCAGGGATTGCACATACTCAGAAACAATGTATAGTATAATGCAATGTACGTTGCTTTGGAAAAAAGCGTCTGACAAAAGGCGTAAATGTTGTTCATCCCCTCAAATAAACTGGTGAAATAAATTTTCCATTGTTTACATCAGATTTCATATGACACTCATTTATTCACCATTTTACGCAGTATCACCCGTTAAACTGAAATCTTATCCGTTAAGTCTTAAAATAAGCCCACACACACACACACACACACACCTCAAAACTTCAAATATGGTGCTATGGCTGTGTAAGGCCCCTGGGTCCCTGAGTACACACACCGCAGAACACCTGGGTCCCTGGTGCATACAGTGCAATCTTAAAATGAGGGCCTGTCATTTGGGAGTCGTTCACTGCAAGCTGAGCAGCAGTAAATGTAAGCACATGCAGCTGAGCCTCTAACTGGCAAGAGATGCCCCTTGAGACTCCCACAGAATCACCATCTATCACAGAGGCTGTAACACAACTACAGAACTGTAATTTCTGTGGATTCAATATTTTCCGGTTTAAATTGGGGTTAAACTTGTAAGGACTAATGTTTTACTGCAGTCACCCAAATAAACAAAACTAATGCTGATAATCCCTACATAAAGTAATAATTAAAGCTGCACAAAGCTTTGGTTATTATATATATATAGATTTTAGGAAGAACATTAAAGAGAGAAGAGCAAGAAGCATGTTTATTATGTCCACTGCTGTTACCACGTTACCTGATACTCCACATCATTAACTGAACTTTGAAAGTGCTTTAAAAATGGTTTACTCTGCATACCTGATATCCAATCAACTGGTTCCCATTGCAATAAGAATGATACCCTTATATAGAACTAAAAAGTTAAAAATGATATTTTAATCTAGATGGAAATATTTTCAAATGCTAATTGGGTAGAACAAGCTATAGCAGAATAAACAACAGCTATAAACAGATCCTGATTCAAAAATTGTTTGTGTCCATTTCAAAATCACATTAACTGACGGCGTAAACTTCTGGCCAGGCTTATTAAAAACTACACATGCAAACATGTTAAAAAACACACAAAATCTTTATTCTTTCTTTTGAGTTTATTATAATTGCTTTCCTCTAATCCCAACTGTGGTTTCTAACAATAAACATTTCGCTAAATGAAAAACTCTGAACACTCATTTCTGCTGTTCGTGTAATAAACCTTTTAACAGTCTGAGCTGGTCTCTAACTCCTGTCTGTCACTGATAATTAAGCCATTTACTGGAACATATATTTCTAGGATTTACAGCACTGCTGAACTGTAGAAAAAAACTATAACATGCATCCAGTAATAACGTCACACGCTTGCAGGTATGAACTGATGCAATATCTTTAACCTGGAGCTCAAAACACTGAGTTGCTTAATTTAGATCATAATCACATCTCTTTCTTTTTGTAGTCAGACATGTTTTAGTGAGAAATTTAGGACTAATACAACACACTGCAAAATACCTGAATACTGGAAACCTGAGAGATTCACTAAGTTTGAGATGCCGATGTGTTACTCTCCTCTGATCTAAGGCTTTCTGTAAGAGAGCAATATTTCTTAAAATAAAAACTGGTCTCTTGAACCAGGGAATGTGACAAGATGACAAATAACACAAACACCCAAAACAGCTAAAAAAACCTTTAGGAAAAATTTTCCACTCAACCAAGTGCTAACCTGTCTTACCGTAAACAAATTAATCAAAACATAGAACAAGTTTAACAGCCAGAGGAACCAAAATGCAAAGATACAAAGTTCCTCATCTCTATATGTAAAAAAATAAAATAGGGCGTAACTAAATGCTTCAAACTATCAAAGTACTGCATTTGTATGAACAAGATGCGAGGTGCATACAGGATTGTACAATACGTGAATTTTAAAGAATGTGTATTGATACTGAAGCCCTTTAGTGCACAGACTATGCCTGTCAATAAGTACATGGAAGAAACAAAAGTTACAAGCTAACAGCTGCAACATTAAATCATTCTGTTTAATATCAAAGCAACACAAATGCAGTTTGTTACAGGAATAATCAGGGACTACTGCAAAGCTAGTGCACAACTTAAAGCCACTCTGCAGAATTATCTTCCTTTACTGCCAAAAAGATGTAACAATATATAAACTTGGTTTATGCCGTGTAAACTACATTTTTATTACTACTACCAAAATAAATGTCAATGTTGTAAACGTGCTGACAGTATGGAATGGGCAAAACTACAAAAACTTATTTTCAAACTTCAAAACCAAAAAAAGATTATGTGCCAAATACAATGTATTGTTAAGTTAATTGTATATTTGGTCTGGATGCAATCTGATCCAAAACAAGAAATGATTTTGTAGTCTGCTGAATAAAAAAGGACTTTCTGCCTGGTTGCCGGCCACTTCAATAAGAGCAACATTCAAACCCTAGCCTACCTGAGACATGCAGGCTTTAGCACTAATACAGATGTACAAAATCTCAGCAAACTAGTCAGTGTCATTTATAGAGGTATTCTTCTATGGCTGTTGCCTGATTTGCAACAGTTTAAGGCCTGTTGGCATTAATAAAAATCGCTGAAGGTTACTGCAATACGTAGAGCATTAAAAACCAATACTTAATAATGAATGATAAAAAGTGCATCTGTATAATGATGAAGAGATAGAATGCAGAAAAAGAGTATGTAGGAAACCTCAGTGATTTGCGAAGGTCCAGCATCTTATAACTGATTAACAGAACCAATCTTGATGGTTTGTGAAGGCTGTGGCTTTGGTGACAGTTATGAACTTAAAAGGTAATATTTGTGGTAGAAGCCCTCACTCAACCAACCAATCAGCTTCTGTTCCTTATGAGCTCATGGGCTTGATGGCAATAGGACACTCGTCCCCCATGGCAGACAACACAGAGACCTAAAGGAGTGACAGAAATGGAACATTAGTACAAGATAGGAACTTTCCTGTAGCTCAGTGGTTAGAGCATGGTGTCAACAACGCCGAGGTCATGGGTTCGATCCAAGGGATTGCATATACTTAATGTATAGTGATCAATGTGTAGTATAATGCAATGCAAGTCGCTTTGGATAAAAGCGTCTGCCAAATGCCTAAATGTAAACTTCTTCAAAAAGATCATAAACAACCAATAAGATTAATTTTTCATATAGGCACTTTGCTTTTACCCATTACCAACTAATATACCAACATATAACTAACGTTATAAAACGAAAACACCCAAAGTTATAAATAACAAAACAGTCTGAAACACTATACGAATATCTGCAAGCACATAAAGAAAAGCCACGGACCAAAAACTCGTCCCCAGATTCAAATTTGCTCTCAATTTCTTTGCCTAGATCTCCTTCAGGCAGCTTGAGGTCCTCGCGCAGATCTCCATTATCCTTCAAGAGGGAAAGGTAGCCATCTGTGATGCCAACCAACTGTTCCAAAAGGGAGAAGCATGTTATTCCACAACATCACAAAACAGATATAACAGAACTTTCCATGACTTGGTGTTTTACAAAACCTTTAAAATGTGTTTCATAGCTGCTCTTTTTTTGAGTGCTGGTAAATATTATTAGTATAAACAGATATTAAACAAACAGATATAATGTCAGGGGAATTTAATAAATGTTCAATAAATAAATGCCTTTAAATAAAAGGGCCTTTGGTTTGTTACAATAGGAGATAGTGGTTTGCAACATTTAACCTCACCAATAATAAACAAAGCATGACAAATGCAAAACCGCACTCCTGCACATATAAATACGATAAACTTTGATAAACCAGCTCTTCAATTAATGTAACTTACTTGATAGTCAAGCCTCTTGATGTTAGGGACATCCATGTTATGGGTAGAGGGGCATATGTCTTCATTCTTCTTACCAGTAAATATGTCAATTCCAACCAAGTGAACCTAAGAAAAATAATTAGGGCTCTTTAAGGATTTTTTTTTCACATCATCCCTTACAAAATGTGGCATTTTACCATAATCATTTCTAAGAGGCTCGTAAGTTTACCTTGGCATGTCCATGCTTGCCAGTCTTGGAGGTAGACATCTCCACAATCTTGCACGGACGTCCTTTCAGCACCACAAAGCCGTTCTTGCGCAGCGCGCTGCACTGCATGGGGAAGGTCAGTGATGCCCCAGCATCACCGCTGGTGAAATCGGTGTCAAGATCTGCCATGATGTGTGAATTTGAGAATTCTGTGCAAAACCAAAAACAAACAAAAAATACATTGTTGTATTGTACAAATCATTCCATAACAAAACATGTAGCGTTATGGTATACCGCAATACCATGGTACGTGAAATGCATGGCATTGCCATAGTGCACGTGTAAAGTTGAAAACAACATGGCAGCACCATGCTAGTTGCCATGCTTCTGTTGTTACCTATCGGTTACTTGGAAAAAAAGTGCTCGTTTCAACTAATAGATTATCTAATTTCCGTTAATGATCAACTGAACCGTGTTTGCAATACAGAGCATAAGCCGCTTTAAAAGCAATGCAACATTAAAAAGCATTTGCAGTTTCCGGTAATTAGTGCGGTTAAAACTTTTTGCTTAAATTACAAACAAATCTTGTTGAAAATAATTCGGTCGCTTAATCTTTTAACAACAACAGATCTAACTCAACATTTCAGCGAGACTACGAGTTTTTCTCCACTAGTGGTGAACTGCAGTAAGAGCTGAAAAATGCGGCGGTATTTTATAACATAAACTTTGTCCAAGTATCCAAATTTTTTGTCGATGCTGTAAATGTGACCAAATCTACGGATTATTAACCGCTAGTTATTACGACCTCACCATAGATAAGTGTTTAAGGTTAAATTCCACCAAATTCGCTGAATTTACAACATCCTAACACGCCGTACGTGTTCGGGCTGGATGAATGACTCACTTTACAGCAGCACACAAAGTTAACCGGAACTACTTAATGACAAACTCATTTGAAACAGCTTGAAGATATCATCATCTGTATAAACATCGACTTAGCTTTGGGTCGAAACCAAAGCTACGGCATATCGTTCGTTGCGAAGTAAACAGAGATGACTCGAGAACTTTTGCAGGCCGTTATGCTGTTCTTTCTAGATTTACATCAGCTCCACAGACAATAAAACCGAACTTCACATCCTAAATCTCTGATCGCACAGTCAACGGTTTCGCCAAATCCTCTTTAGGCCCGTATGCACCCACCGTAGTGTACTTACAAGACTGATTTATAAATGCTGCGATGCTGGAGTGGAGAGCATTGAAAACGCCAGTCATTCACTTCCAACAAAAGACGACGAGGCGTGCGCAGGCGCACTCACCTTTACTGCAACGAGATTTTCATGCGGGAGGGAAAGTGCTCACTGACTGTGCTGTTACCAACAACGCTGAGTGCCTGCTAATAGAACATGCATCTGAAAACAGTTAAAGGGTGTAAGCTACAGGAAAAACATACATGTTTCTCATGAGCTACAGGAAAAACATACATGCTTCTCATCGACTGGTTCATGCATATAAGCTAGGCTGTTGGATATAGCGATAACTGTTAAACTAAACCGCACTAAATAGGCGGGGAGGTTCGTGGCGTGCCACAGTGGGACATGCAAGCATGTCACAAGACACTATATTTTTAGAGGACAGCAAAAGTCCCCTAACACAAATCATAGTTTGGTTTATCAATGAAGACACACCAGTCATGCACTTGATGTCAGTTATCAGGGTGTGATGCTAGGGATCTGTGAGAGAACTGTACATTACAGATTACAGAAAGCTGTACATTATAGATTAAGTTACAGAACAGCCGTAGCTCTTTAATTTGTGATTGTATTTTTATTTACGAAACTTTTTTGTCACATCAGGGTAAGCATATTTAAATAATACTAAATAATAATTTATTCCTTCCTTTCCTCCAGTTTTGAAGGTCAACAGAATCAAAATCTGACTAAACAGTACATGGTGAAGATGTAACAAATGTGGTTCATGTAAAAATTTGCAATATATTTAAATGTATGTTTTGAAAAAATGGTATCGGTACACAGTTGGGTTTTATAAAGCTTTGAAAAAGTTAGATTTTATAGTCATTGTTGGAATTTAAAAAAACAGTAAAGTCAATCATATTTTAAACATTCCATATATGTTTATATCTTGGTAAACACCACAAGAGCTTCAAAAAACAGCTCCATCCGAGGTTATTTAGTTCATTTAGAGTCAGACAGAACCTGGCAGTTTTGGGTTTAAATTCAGTAAGCGATTAACTCGGTAATTATGTCAACCAATTTACTTTGTTTCGACAGGCAGTTGATGAGTTTGCATTAGACAGATTCAGTTTGACTTGTGTTTGTTAATGACTGTTTAAATTCAAAAGAATACGTTTTGAAATCATGTTGTTTTTTATACAGTATGTATTACATTTTAAAAGGACAAAACGTATAACATCATAAATTGTAACTTTAAAACTAAATGATGACAAAGTATTTTTGTCAACTTCTGATGACAAAGTATATTCATGTTAAACTGAAAGTTAAATCTCCACCATTGCCATCATTTAAATTGCGAATCACATTATGGGATGGCCCAATATACTTTGTGATCAGGTTAAAAATGCATATATATTTTTATAGTTGAAACTGTACTTTAAAATATTTAAATGTTATTACACCGAAAAATAAATGTTTTTGCAAATGATCACGTTACAGATTGTCTCATGCTATATAAACAATATACTGTATAACTTTCAAAATATAAAAAACTCCATACTTTTAACATCAGATGCACAAAAGTCAAAGTACCTATTTAGGTTATCAATGTACCTGTGCCTAGACAAAAGACTGAGCTCTCAGTGTGAGGCTACAGTTCTAAGTTCTATGACAGCAGTAACATTCTTCCACAGTTTTCATAGAATCTAGTTGTGGCTAATGCCCATCGTTAAGCCTCTGTAGAGCTCTTCAGCTGCTCCATTTCAGTCTCAATTTGGGGTTTGGAGTGGGAGACGCCTCGCTTGCGCTGGAAGATGGCTGCTATCTCCTCAAAAGTCTTCCCCTTTGTTTCAGGCACACGTAAGTAGGTAAAAATAGTGAACCCAAATAAAAGAACGGCAAAAATGACGAAGACATAGCTTCCACAGATCCCCTATGGACCAATGCAGAATTAGAGAGTTAAGGGTTATATTATTTTGACATTATTTTAAAAAAGAATTAAAAAATGAAGTTCGTTTGATTAACTTTACCTCTAAATAGGGGAAAAACATGCCAACAATGAAATTGCTAGTCCAGTTGAGGCACCCAGCTAATGCGATGGCTGCTGGGCGTGGCCCCTGGCTGAAGAGTTCAGCCACAATGAACCATGGGATTGGACCTGGCCCAATCTCAAAGAATGACACGAACAGGAATATGGCTGTCATACTGAGGTAACTCATCCATGAGTATACATCCTGCGAGGCAGAGCAGAATTAAGAATGAAGCACCACAACTTCACATTTAAAAACAGTTTTTTTTTCTAATGACGTGACAGCAAAACCACATATGCACGTGACTTTTCACCTTTACTTACATATTCTTTTTAGGTAGTTTGTATTGTGGCTAACTGCTTTTAAAAGAGTAGCTCACATCTGTTAGTAGTTTGCAGCCTTAGAAGCTACAGTTTTAAGGTAGCCTTCCCAAAACATTGGGTGAAAAACACAAACACAGATCCACATTGAACGCACCTGAAAAGCCATGCCCACTGTCATGGCCACAGCACAGCAGCACATTCCACCCAAACCAATCAGAGTGAGAGTTCGCCTGCCCGCCCTGTCCACCATAACCACCTGCAGATACACAAGCAAACACAAATGAATGATAATGACTTTCCATTGCAAAAAGGCTTAACCAGAAAATGACTTTGCCTAATTCAAAGCACCAAATAAATAAAATTGTTTGGGTTTGTTTGAATAAAAGGCTCCTGGCTCGTTACTCTAAACTGTTTTCACTTGCAGGCTACCCTTGAACTGACAGAAATAAACACTGCAAAGTCTCAGATAAGATCTGGCTGCTCTCCAGCTCCATGGCCAGAGAGAGGCAGACGCGAGTAAACTCAATAGCTCTAAAGCTATAACAGCTATTCAACAGCCCGCTTATCCAAAGATCCAAACTGAGTTTCCTCACTGGGTCACTGTACTGTTACATGAGGTAACACAAACGTGTTTGAATCTAACCTCAATAAATGACATTTTTAACATTAACAATTTGTGTAGTCCAGAGTTCCAATTGATTGGAAGTCGAGTTACTGTCCAAACGCTTAAGGGAAGGTAAGACCCTAGAGACAACACCACTCCGCTGTTTCCAAGATACGAGTGCCTGTTCCTCAGCAGCCAGTGTTTGCCTTTAAATTAGTGTCTGTTTACCGACACAAGGGTGAAAATGATGTTTATAACTCCCACTCCAATAGTGGCATACACAGGCTGGCCGACCCCCGCTGTCTGGAAGATCGCAGTAGAGTAATAAAAGATCTAAACAAAAAAATGAAATAGAAAATCAAATATAACTGTTGTGGACAATGGTGATCATAAAATGTCAATCAAAATTATCGATATAATGGAAGGTCATTTGAGTTTACAGCATTAATGCCAGAGAACTGCTGTGACAGGTGCATCATCAGAGCAACAAAGAGCTGCTGGCGATACACAGAGGCACGAAGGAGCCTCGGGATGGACATTTGGGCTTCTTTCATGGCTTCTTCCTTCTCTGCCTGCATCTCTGCAATGTCTTTGGACATGTCATAATCCCCCTTTAGCCTTTTTAAACCTACCAGAAGGAAAAGGACAAAATTAATGTATTTGTACTCATGTATACATTTATGATGCGTTTATATAGAGTGACTTACGACGCATTTAACTTATACATTTTAACAGCCCGCACATTCCCTGGGAATCAAACTTATGACCTTGGCATTGGTAGCACAATGATTGTCAGATCTTTTGAGATGCTATGCAAGATTGCATGATTGGCTCAGGGAGTGAGAAGACTGGAGACTTACTCTTGCATGCCTCTTCCTTTTTGCCTAGTTTGATGTAGAGGTATCGAGGGCTTTCTGGACAAAGCAGCAACAGTAAACTCTGCAGGATGGCCGGCGCTCCAGACAAACCCAGCAGCACTGGCCACATGTCATCATTTCCTAGCAGGAAGTCTAGACCAATGACCTGAAGAATACAAGAACATCTAACATCTAAGAACATCTAGAATGACTAATACAAGCAAATGAATATTCAAATGTATTTATTCAAATTAATAAATTGCAATAAATGTTTTTTCAGAACTGAAAGCAGATAACTTAACATCTTAAAACACAAAATTGAATAGCTATTACAAACACCTCGCTGGTTTCATTTCAATTGCCGATGATTATAAAACCGACTTTATTGAATGGTCACTCTCAGTTCTCACTGTGAACATTTGAATGCGCTTAATTTGTGGATTAGATGTCATTTACACCTACTTGGCTAAGAAGGATGCCAATTACAATAGCCAGCTGGTGAAGTGTTCCCAAAGCCCCTCTGTACTTCACTGGGGAAATCTCCCCAATGTACATGGGCACCAGGCCAGATGTCAATCCTATAAGAATCCAATATGAACAAAACGAATAGTATTAGTAATATAAGAGATAACAGATTTCAACAGTATTAGCAATAGTAGAGTTAATCAAGTCAAACACTACTAGTAAAAACAGAATCAAACTGTATAGTAAATTGTAACTGTATCATGTTCATCTTGTCACTGAGCCGTGCCATCGTTTTTCCTGGTGGAAGCTAATCATCAAATAAGGAGCTAATATCAATGATCTTACTCGTAGATTAGTTTAGCTTCCGTTAAGAAAACTCCATTACAATATAGTCCACCTCAATATTTCATGTCCACGTATTTATTTGTTTGGTAGGTAGCTGTGTCCTTAGTGTATAATGCAGCACAAAACATTTTAGGATGATACAAGACCCTCTGTTCGCATCATGGTCTGGATCACCCTGTCGGGTTTACTTCGCAATAATGACCAGCTAATTATCCCATATATATGTACATTATCCCTTACATAATTAGTTACATTAGGCTGGTTACTGGAAATATTTGCCATCTGTCAAAATCACATTTAAAGTGCATCCTATAGCAGTGGTGTATTCTCTCAGGTATCTGTGATGGGGTCTTACCACAATACAATCCTATGATAGCACGTCCTGCTATGACCATGAGATGAGGTGTGCCCATCTTAGCCAGGCCCATGAGCAGCCCTGCGGTAATAGCCAGCACATTTATAGCCAGCATGCCTTTGATCCTGTGAAATAATGTCGCGTTTGTCGAGAGGCAGAAGAATGAGACACACATTCAGTCATATCTGAGAACTTAATACTTCATTCAGTTATCTATGATAAAAGAAGCTCATTAACTGTAAGGTTTTTCTGTTATTTTTAAGACCAGCCTCCTCAGCACTGAGTGGTTTTGTCATACGTATTAGCACATTAACAGACACTCCACCTTCCACGGAAGTCGCTAACAAAGCCCACCAGAAAGGAGGACACCACGCCTCCGATGGAGAACACGGCCACTGACAAGGACCAGTACATGACCACAGAAGAATCAGTTGGCTCTTCATGCTCTGTAGTGTTGTCTCCTTTACGAGTCAGTTCTTCGTGGTAGACACCAAGGGACCTAGCATAGTGCCTCTCAATGACCTTAAACACAAAATGAGACAATCCCATCCTGATATGGTCATTAATAAAAAGGACGTGTTGTTGAACAAATATTCCTAAGGAGATAAATCCATATTATGCCGTCTTCTGACTTTGTGAAGAGGAAGACAGGCGGTTAGCCAGTATGTAGGTTGCAACAAACCATGAATTGGGAATGAATTGGGATTAAATTGGGTTACAATGCCTGACTGACCTTCTGTGGTGCATTGATGACTCCCAAACTGTATCCTATTTGCAGAGAACCAAGAGCTGCTGTGAACACAGCCAAAGCGAGTGTGCCTGTTAACTGCTGAAAGACATGATGACAGAACCCATTAACACACACGTTTAATTATATATTCAAATGGGAACATTCCATAGACCTCTATGGTTTTAATGCACAGCCAGTTATAATCACTATAACCTAATTCTAACCCACACGCTAATAGAAAACTTTAACAATTAAAAAACTATTTACTATTTTTATAGCATGTTTACAAATGACATCCTCAAAAGGAGGTTTTGCTGACTTCTGGATGAGTATATCCCCCAATATATGGTTAAGTAAATCCCTCACCCCCCCATCCAATTTCCACTTTATTGTTTTTATATCAGATTCTATATGTATGATTCAGTGTTTTCTGTTTCCTAGCCCCACAAGATTTACAGAAACTGCATTTTTACATGAATTAATGTTTATTATGCTCTTTTCCTCATCAGGATCATAAGGTTGGTCCCAAAAATATATGTAATGTCAAGTTTACTCTTCTACTGGGGACATTCAGTCCTTGCAATGTAGGCAAAATCTGATGCACAAACAAATTCAGAATGTAGTGCCAACAGAAATAATGAATAAAAATGAAACGAATAATTCATGTCTTGTGCCAAATAAAACAAATGTTTATAGCAGTTTCAGAGAAAGGTATAATAATATAATAACTGTAGTACCCATAACAATACATACGTTCAAGCAACTCCATAAAACATACACGTATATTAACAAACAATATGAAAAGATTGACCAGCTTCTGTCTGGATGTGCAAGATCTTTAAAACATTACATCTCTGAAAAAAGTATCTAATATTACATCTTTTTCTGAACATAATGAAAGAACAACATCTGTTGTCTTCCATAACCTGTTTTGATTCAGTTATTCATTTGTCCATTTACAACTGAATGACTCCATTTAGTTTAAATCACAGCAGCATTAATGATCAACTCAGAAACATCATAATCACAGACTGAACAACCTCTGCTGTTACTATTCTGCATCTTGTCAGGAGTAAATTCACAAAACTGAGCCGAACCACCAGAAAATAAACTCCGAGCCAATATGGAAAACTATATGACCAACCTGAGTAACGCATTATTTACCATTGACTTGATTTTAATATTTTTTTTAAAGCACGCATCGATTGAATTATTGTAAAGCTTGATTAAATCGGTTTACCTTTTCCATTTTGTTGGAAGCGCGAGGAACAGCTTCTCCTGCTTGTTAATAATGGCTTCAATGTTCTCGGCTGCTTTCCCAATAGCCAGTAAATGATCAATCGTGTCACGGCGGGATCATGCCGCACATTTGTGCTGTGGTGAAGAGACCTGACGCCAGAGGACACCTGATCGTGCTGATGGTCATGTATCACCATATCAGTGTTTATGCAGTGCTTTATGAAAAGAATCGTCCTACAGATATTTCAACTATTCACTGTAGTGAAAATAATAGAGATAATGATATTGATAAAGGTTTGTGATGTAAACGTTAAAGAATGTCAGGTGTTAGCATTATTTGACTGTCTTTTTTGATTAGCATAACAAAAGTGGTTGAATAAGACATTGTGCACATTGCACAAGAGGAGTTAATGTATTACAACTATTATCGAAGAGCAAAGTCTGAGGGTCGTCTCAGCTGTCAGCGATATTGGCGCCTTCGTGAGCTTTGTAAAAACAGGCAAAGATTCTCCAGTGAGGGAGGGAACACAGCCGAGGCGAATAAAAGGTACTTATCGGTTTTATTTTTTCTTCTCATCAAATAAAAAACCCAGACAAACAAAAAGAAAACATAGTGCTTCTATCACCGGTAAAGAACCAAAAATATGTTTACAGCTTTGAAAACAATGACGACCATTATAAACGTATTAAGACAGAAACATTAAGTAACCATTCTTAAGTGTCAAATAAGGTTAATTTAAAAAAGCTCAGTGAGGTTAGAAGTTGTTTCTCCCCAGCACTGGCAAACAGTGTGTCACACAGCACGCATACATCAGCAGGACATTATTGCTAAAAACATCATTCCGTTACCATTAAAATAGTTCTTCTTTTGCTATGTAAGATGTGAACGAAATATAAATATCTATATAGTGTGCAAACATCACGTGACTGAGAAAATCTAAAGCGCCGAACTGATGCCCCAGGCAAACAAACAGAACAAAAATGCAATAAACAGAAAAGTCTACTAAACGAAACCAAAAATAAACAATACAGTATGGCTAATGTAACTGGTACCTCCGTTGACCTTGTAGTTATGATCAAAGTTACGATCAACATTTCTGTTATCTCAGGCCAGTTGTCCGTTTATAAATCATTGTTGATAAAGACCCCTTCCCTTTTTGGAATGTTTTGAGCCCCAGTTTAATTATGTTTATTTAACATTGTTAAAAAAATAAAAGGCGCAAGATAATACAGCTTAACACAACGATGGCAACCCTTCTGAATGTCAAGATGAGTGGCTTACATTAACAATAGCCCACAGTGATGGCTAAAACATGGCATAAGAATATTAGATGCAAAAATGGAAAATCAACGCGCCTTTAATGATTTTGTTTACGCAGGTTAACTTGTGCTATAGGCACCATAATGAAATCTAAATTAAAGTCATTGTTTCTCAAATGTCACTAAAATACAGGTGCTTAGTTTATTTTTTTGTTTCTTTTTTTAAATTGAAGACTTTGAGATTTTGTTGATATCAGATATGTTGATCTGACATAAACATCATACAACATCTGATCCAGTGTGTACACAATACATGCAAAAAGTGAGCAGGACATTTTTCTCCCCATGTATGACTAAATCTGGCTATATCTCACTCAGTAAACGAGCGTGTTCCCGTTTCATCATGTTTAAAACATTTCAAGAGAGGACCAGAGAAGTTAAAGAATTCAAAATATGGTTTTCAACATAAAGAACCGGTCATGACCCAGGCAGTAATGCTGTTGGCTAATTCCGTCTTTCCAACCTCAAAGCTAGAACACTTTACAAACTGAACTACATTTTGATACAGTACTTTGGATAATGTACAGTATATGGATCTTATTGACAATATACAAATGAGCACCACTGTTGTTTGTGTGTTTTTGACCATGTTGTTCTCCTTTGGGAAACTGGATAAAACTGGCTTCAGATACTTGTGAAACTGGCAAATCCCCTGCCAATACCGGAAAGTGAAACATTGAGAGACTAAAGCTTGGTCTTAGCCCGAGTGCTAATCCCCATGTTTTTATGTTTCATATGTTTTTATCTTTTAAATATTGTCAGATTCTTTACAAATCATGCAAATGACTAAAATGCATCGAAACCTGAAACAAGTCAATCAAAAGCAATGGAAAAACGGGCAGGAGGATAAAGGGAGGAAATACTGAAAGAACGTATAACAGGCTTTACCAGAGGTCACAGATAAGGTCTAAAACCAAGTTCGAGCCAATCGGCTCCCCCTTCTGGGGACTTAAAGCCACTGCAGGTGATCTCAGATACTGCATCTTTATGAGCGGTGTACAGAGAGCCAGGGCTCTCCTGTAAGAACAGACCCATGTCCCAAGGCTCTGTCCTCGGTCTCTTCATTTTTTCTTTTTCAGACCAATGTGTCAATGTAGCGTGCGCTCACAGAATGCTGAGAGGAGAAAAGGCTCCACAGTGTTCGGTCTGCAGGAGCTTCACCAGTTCATCAAAGAGTTTCTGTTGAGCGTCATGAAGAACACTTGACTGCTGCCACCCGATCGGACAGAGGCGAAGAACACCTGCAGGATAAAGACTTTTATTTTGAAATATTCTATATTGTCACTATATTGTCACCTTAAATATTAAACATAATACAACACATTGGAAACCGTGCTGAATAAAACGGCCTATTGTAGCTAAACTGGTTGAGATGGTGATTAACTTTATTAATAATCAATATAATGTATGCTTTGCGTCTTTTTTTAATGCTGTTCTGGGCATGTTTTGTGGAAGGTAGCCGTGGCCAAAAACTAGGTTTGGCTTGTTAGCACAGCCCTGTGAGCCCCTGCTGGTTTCTGTCGTAACTACACCATCTGGCTCTTAAAATGATCTCTCTACGACAATTAGCTGTCGTAAAAAAGCAGACAAATGTAAAGGGCTCTCAATGAAGAGCTGAAATATCGAACCTTGTCATTTCTCTCACAGAGGAACTTGAGTCTCTGAGCTCTCTTGTGCATGAAAACTCCATCCAAGTGTCCTGTCTCGACCGAGCGAATCTCAATGGCTTTCTCTCCCCAGCCCATGATCTGGTTGGAGTGGATATAAGCTGTGAAACAGAACATATTTTTGAGCCCTCATGCATAGACGTCATGCAGCTTCAACCCAAACAATAAACCTGTTCACATCAAAATCAACATACCATAGTTCCTTAAAAAACATATTTTTAGGGCTTTTACACTGCACCTAACCTTGGGTTAATTTCGTTCTAAACCCGTTTTAACCCCGGTTACAGAAATTCTTTTCAGAATTCATCTTAAGTTATAGTTCTGTAATTTAAAAAAATGTAAATCTTAAAATGTAACAATTTTTTTTTACCTGGGGTTATAAAACCTTGCTGAGGAAGGGTTAGCACTGCTTTTGCAGGGTTAACCCAGCGGTGTGGTGCCAAATGTGCAGTGTAAAGCATAGCGGATCACGAATACCCAGGGTTAACTCTTAACCCCTGGTGAAGTATGCACAGTGTAAAACATAAGCAGGATTCTATTTACCCTGGGTTTAGACAAATCCATTAAATAAATAACTGCTCACAAGCACCAATAGTAAGCATGACAGCCTGACAACCATTATGTAGAATACAGCATGCAGAGAGCCCTAAATACTCCATCTTATGCGTTACACACATTCACATTTTAAAACAGTGGAGGAGTTGAAGCCAAGTTTGAATGTTTTTGAACTTTGGATGAACTATTTTTTATCTCCACCCACAAGGCAGAGGTTGTGTGGTGGCCCTTTGTCGTTTTTGTGCGCTTCTCCCAGCCATGTGTCCCTCAAGCTCTGCCCATGTGCTGCTGGAACAAGCTGACACAGACAGACACAGCTGCTGTGGTGGAGGACAACTGGACATCAGTGTGAGTGTGAACTCACACTAATATTAGTCATTAAGGCATACTGCAGGAAACAACCATCCGTTTGGACAAATATGATGAGACTAACTGTGTCTTCAGCCATGAGTCACTGTTTTCTAACCTGATATTTGTTTCAAAGGGTACATATGTTTATCATTCTGTAAGGCATTAAAGCTTAAGTGTGTAATTTCTGTGCCACAAGCCTCACTGAATAAAATGAGAAGAGATTTTAAAACATTTTCAAAACACTCCTCAGGTCATCCATTGGCTGGCCAAACAGAATGACAAACTAATGCCATTTATTCAACCAATGTTTAATAAATGGCAGTGGGGAGGCTATCTGGGTTGCTCAAACAAACCAACCAATGTTTTTATGTCTGTTTTTTGTAACACTTTAAAATGTCCAAAACATCACACTAACTACAGCTGCATAATTTCCTATTCCTGTGATATATACATGGCATGCTATTATGGAGCCATGCCATGCAAAAACATGGCACAAATATTTAATTAATGGATTAAAATAAATCAATGTGGTCCACTTGGCAGATAATTACTTATTTACTAATGATATAGTATACTCACCAACAGAGGTGGGCATCTCACCCCACTGCAGAACAACATCTTTAGTGATTCTGCCATAGGTATTGACATAGACTCCCTCGTCCTCATAACACAGCAACATTTCCATGCCATCAGTCTTAGGGAGCACCACGATGGCATGAGGGGTCACAGTGCTCTGAATCTGAAATACAGATACAGAGAGAGACACAAATTAGGCTGCAGTGCTTCAGAAGAACATTAGAGGGCAACACACTGTTTTCCAAAAGACCTGGTTAAGGAAAAGGAGTATTAGAGTTAAAGGGAACGTAACTAATACCATTAACACCAATAATTTCACCAATATCACAATGAAGGCTTATGGCACAAAGTCAAATAAAATTTAACAGCTTCATTGGGACTGGTGAAATACATCAGGGAATTATCACTACACAGGTTATGCAATTATAAACACCTAAAGGCGCTAAGCGTGGATAAATTGCCTTTATTTTTGTACAATTTGAAGCCTTTTATTTTTAATTCTTGCCACAGAAAGTTTGCAAATCACTCAACATGCGATATTTGTACACGTCCTATATAACGGGGTTTAAAGAATAGCTTCTATGTCTCTTTCAAAGCTCCATCTCCAAATCATCTTTACCCACTTTCACACGTAAAGGTGCTGTCAGGGGAACAAAATGTGTGCAGGTGCATATTATTTCACCAAGATTAGACTATAACCCCCAACAGCGACATCACCAAGGGAACCTGAACCAATCAAGAAGGTTGTCCACGACCAGCTTCCCCACCAGGAAACGCATCTAAATTGTGTTTTTACAGATGTCAAACCAGTTTTATGTACATACATTTCCTGGGAATTACCTTAACTGATCTAGCATGATGCTAGCGTCATCAAGCTCAGAGGTTCAATGACTGACTAAGTTGCTATTTATAAATTGTTTGTATTGTAATAAAAAAAACAGAACCATTAAAAAATGATAGACTCTTAAAGAAAACATAGAAACTTTCATGTAAAATAATAATATAGAAGTCCCCACATTTAACAACCACACAGAACACTTACATGTGAGGGTATGTAGATGTCATATGGGTTCCCAGAATCTACATCAATCACATGAAAGCCCACACTAGAGCCATAGATGACCTTTAACCTCTGACCCTCTTCTACAGTCAGGTCCACCAGCTGAGGCTTGTGCTGCAGTTCTGTGAAAGACTGCCAGAGGCAAAAGCAGAACGGAACAGTTAAGGAGACGGATGCTGAACAGTCAGGGACATTGTTAAGGCTTATGTAAGCATTAAACAGGCAGTTAATGAATGCAAACAGCCCCTTCAAGGTAGAAAGATTCTCTTTCATTTACAGACGATTCCCACATCTTGATTAAATAGCAGTAAATGATATGAGGCAGAAAGAAAGCGAGAGAGACAGAGAGAGAGAAACAGGAGAAGAATAAAGCAATATATAAGTACAATGATACCTTGAAAGCCATGAATTTATGGTACGGCTTGGGGGCCCATGCATAAATCTCTACAGAGCTCTTCAATGCAATCACCAGGAACTTGATTCTCTCGTATTTCACTAAAAACAAAATAAATCAGTCTTTCAGTCACCTGTAGCTCACAGTGGCAGTCGGTTACATTCATAAAGCAAGCAGACCATTCCCTGCTGTAACTGTCCATGCTGAGTAGAATGACAATCCGCTCCACTAGCATCAGAGATTAGCATTAGCCTGCTCGATCTTCTCAGTCTTTTGACCCCAATATTAGCACTCACAAAACACAGGCACACCCTGAACTATGAACGAACATTAATAAGAAATTAAACCCTTTACATTAACACTCTGGTGTACTTACCAACTTTATAGTGGATGCAGCCTTCCAGATCACCAACTGTGATCCAGCCCTGCTTCTTCTCCACCTCTGGGTCATTGTGCAGTATTCTGTTTCTCAGCCATGACAAATAGTACACACGTAGCTTGTTCTTCTTTCCTACAAACACCAGCAAGATGGCTGACATGTTAATAAAACGTGAAGTGTATCTGAGAATACACAAAAGGGCTGCAACCCGACTTTTTGGCCCTGTGATTTAAAAACCATGGACTTAAATCTCATCTGACTGCAGTACGACAGAGAAATGGTGACTTTTTGATGATACTGTCAAGCTTTGACAAACCTGATATGGTGACCAGGACATTTAGACCCTCCAGCACTTCCATCTGTTGGAAGCGTCGGCGAGTGATTAGGTTATAGACCTTTCCCTGACCACTGCGGTCCAGCAACATTAGACCATTCTCAGTCCCCACCAACAGGTTCACACCTGCGCATGCATGAATACAAGCTTTAATGCTATACAACATGACATGAACACAGTAACACAAATGAGGATTCAAGTAAACACTAGGCAACTCCACAAAAAATGCTCCAAAAATACAAAAAACCTACCCCAAAGAGCAGCACACAAGATCTCGGAGTTGAAGCGCTTCTTGTACTTGCGGATCTCTGGTGTGTCGCTGTGAGGTCTGATGTTGGTGGGGTTGACGTTGACCACAGAGATCTTACGAGCTTCGTTTAGTTTGGCTTGCTCTTGACGCAAAAATTCGCTAGCAAACAAAGCTGCAAAGGTAAGAAGACACAGGAGAACGTTACATGACTAAAATCAAGAAATGTTTTATTCATAAATCAATGCTTGGAGAAGAACCAAAATTTGCTTTCTCCCGCCAAGTTCGCCTGCAATGTCAAAAGAACACTCTTTTTAAAGTTACAATAAACTCAATTTAAAGCCCATTTTATCGTAAGTGTGTAACTATTTGAATTACTTAAACTTTTTTCTTTCAATGTGTGCATTGATTAAACCGTGTTTGTTTGATGTTTGTTTACTCACCAGCTGCCGAGCTCTCGTCATTGTCATCTGTGGGGGAGGTCTGATACACACGAGGGTCCACAAAAGGAGTGAAGGAAGCTTTTGATCCACCGCCATGCCCAAACTGATAAAAAAACAATGAACCTTATCAGCTGCAGTGAGAGGATTTAACACCAGGCAAGCCGATAAACAACAGTCATGGTTAGCGGCTAAAGGTGCAACAGAAATGCACGTCTTGTGTCGTGATGATAGCAAGGACAGAAAAAAATGAGCTCTGTCTATGACTTTTGACTGAGAAGACAATTTCAAGCTACATTATTATAAAAACACCCTCTCGTCTAGATAAAGAGAAATTGGAATGTTCTAGGAACATTCAAAACATCCAGTTATTGCTTGGTGATAAGACTGTAACATTTTTAAAATGTTCCACTAAAACCTTATGAATAACTTTTTCATATACATATTTAACATCAATGAAATGTTCTACTTAAGTTACCGCAAGAATGTTTATGATAGCTTCGAAAGACCATTCCAAGAACGTTCCCTGTTAGCTGGGATGACAGTTTTCCTTGTTTTCTACCTCATCAATAGAGTCCAGATCCTGGGAATTGAGGCCAGTGGGAGTTCCTGATGGTGAATGGCTTTGCTGCACCAGGTCTGGAAGGTTCCCGTGACCTGCAAAGCCATTGCTCTCGCCATGGCGCTGCCTCTCATTTTCCTATACAAAGGATCAAACCCAAGTTAGAAGTGTGTGAAGCTATTTAAACAGTATTAGTGTATATGCAATCAATGTTTAAGATACGAACGAGAGGAGAAAACACCAGTAAACACCATCTAATCTGGCTGGCATAGTGGCTCACCTCTCTCCTTTTCAGAGTGCCATCTTCAGATTCATCATTGTAGGAATCACCAAAAGTATCATCACGGCTGCTTGTAAAAGACTCATTCCCCTGAACAGAGGGCCTATGAAACACAAACAAAAGCTTGTTTATTACTGGCCTTTTTGCAACTTTTATTGATGGAGTACTCGAAAGCAAAAGTTGACTGACTGATTATGTTTGCATTTTTATATGGGGTCATTTTACAAGTCAATAAAGATTTTAAAAACGATTGGCCAGTTAAATCCCTATTATCAGTCAATCTCAGAGATAAAAACTGGAAATGATATGAATAGGCTAATGGGAACAAGAAATGAAGCATGAAGCAAGCCAGACTCAAACACTAACCACCTGAATGAGCACCACAGTTCAATGTTTCCCAGCGTGTGCAAGCCCCAAAAACAATGAGTTTTGGAAAAAGTGAAGGCAAATGTGCTTACATGATTCTGGGAATGTCGCTGACCGGCACCGTGCCGTCATGCCCCACATTCTCACCATCCTCATCCTCACTGCTTTCAGAGTCCTCACTAGAGGACGAGTAGTCAGTCAGTTTGAGGGGCGGCCGATTGATCTCATCTATTCTTAGTTCCCTCAGTTCTTTAGCCAGAGCAGTAAGATCCTGAGAGAGAGAGAGAGAGAGAGAGAGAGAGACCGATTGATAAAAGGGGTCATTAAAATTGTAATAAATTTCATGTAGCAGGTGCACAATCTTTATTAAGAGTTTACACTAGTGGAAAAGACATTTAATTACAATGACAGAATTTAACCAGCCTATGCTGGTTTGGTGGTTATAGCTAGTCCCTAGTTAATCTGGTCCAGTTGATGGTTTTAAGAGCCAGCTAAGACCAGCAAAGATAAGATAATCTTTTATTACCATTCTGAAAGAAACAGCTACGCATTGTAAATGATAAAACATGATTTATTTTAAGAAAGGTGTTAAAATACTGTACTCTCTCACACCCACAATTATACTCTTCTCCCACAGTAAAGAAAAACAAGGAATGCTCAACAATGAAATGTGTTCTCTATGTATTTTAAAGCTCTCATGCAAAGGTTATCTTTAATCGGTTCACATTTGAACCATAATCTCTGCTTTTGGCCCAGAATAAGGCTGCCCTCTCATGAACTTTGGTTGCTATGGAAACAGCAAGGCTGCCAACAAGTGGCTAGGGTTATTTGAGCTGGAGCACTGGAATCTGTGCCAAATGGAAGGGTGGGGGGTAGACACACACCCACACACAGAGAGAGTCTATTGACAAAGCCACTGGCAATCCAGCTTGGTGAGAACGTTTAACGGGTAAAAAAGGACAAGCTTTTCTCAAGTCAGCATTGCTACTGGGATTATCAGACAAGCATTCCCACAGTCCCCTGCCAAGCAACCTATAGACTAAGAAGCACAGAGGAAAAGATGGATGACAATGTTACCAAGCTTTACTCTTTACAGCCCTGATTGAAGTTCTGGTGACAGCTTGGATAAAGAGAGAGAGAGGTAGAGAGATAGAGAGAAAGAGAGAGAGAGCTGGAGCTGGTTAATTCAGATTATAGGTCAGACAGCTAATTATGTAGACAGCTCTTGTGCTCTGTTCAAACATTCATCACGCCTCAGAGATTCAATCTACTGAGCACAAGTACATTCCTCAAGAAAAGACATTGTTTTTCTGTGAGCTGTTTTAGCTCAGAGCAACCAACACTTAGTTGAAAAAAATACATATGGTAAAATAAAAGGTAAAAAGATAAGCCTTGAATCTTCATGCAGCACATGTAGGAGGTCTCTTAATCTCGCAGTGAGGCCTGCTGTGTTGTATGATCATGCGTGTTGGGTTAGTCATATTAAAATATTAGAATATATTATTAAGAACTGCACTTACAGTACTAGCAAAATTTCTCTTGAATTTCTCTGTATTTCTCTGCTTTCTTTAATTACAATTAAATTCTTAAGTGCACATTTCAAAGCCAAGCCCTAGTGGCTTTGAGTGTTCACAAGAGGACACCCTTAACAATATAATCACTGGCATAAAATATTTGGACTTTAAAACAGTCTGTTTTTAAAAGTTGTATATTGTAGCGTCAAAGGCCACATCTTTATTCATACAGAATTACAACAAATTCTAGATATGTAACGGGCAAGATACTGAAGTTTAGAAATTGAGTAACTAAAGAATGGAAGAAAAATGTTTAGAAGCTGTAGGAACCTACCGCAGGTCGATTGGGTTTGTTCACGTCTTTGACCTCCTCCTGACTGAGCTTTAAGGCCTCTTGGGATGGCACTGGAGAGCCCTCTGATTTACCAGAGCCTGGAAAACACATACAAGGATAAAGCCAAACGTTCACTGTTGGGCACAAAATGTTTAAGTTTAAGAAACCATCACTGAAAAAACCCACTCGGATCAACCACTACTGTAAATATTGGGGTTTTATGTGAATTTCTGTTTGAATAGTTAATAAATCTATTCATGAAATAGAAAGTGACATGTTTAAAAAGGAGAACCAGTAGGCCACAACTGCCCCAACTTATGTAAACTGTCTACTGTAAACTGTCTCATGTAAACGAAATGCACAGATTTATGAAGGAAAGCTTCATGATGTACACAGAAATTCAGTCTGCTTATGTTTTATGAATAGGGGCAGTAAGAACACAATACCATAGTATAGTTTGCTTTCAAACTGTGGGATAGAAATTAAGTACTAAAAATGTACTTCATGTACTAGATACAACAATATTGTCATTCTGAGTGACATTTCTGACCTATAAAAACATCTGCTGGACTAGACATGAATATCTGAATATCTAAAGTAGCCAAAACAGGCAACAAATTCCGCCACCTTGTCATGCCATACATCCTCTTCCCTCTAGAGAATGAGAGCAGCACTGCACATGACAGGTAAATAGACTGGAACAGGTGCAGGAGGAGCACAGCAGAAATAACCAGCAGAAAGTCTGATAGACTGCCAGCTAAAGTCCCATAGAGGATGTCAGACAGAGGCATGCTGGGAGGACCACGACTGCACCAGTCACTCACAACCAACTATAACAACCCACACGGACTACGCTTTAAATAAACATATCTTTAGAGAGGTGTTGTGTGGTGGCTGAGATTTCTTGACGTTTTTTGACTGTAGCTGACAATCTTTTTCTGAAGATCTTTTGCAGACCATTTAAAAGGAAAATAAGAACCTTCATATCACAGGCTCTCAACTCTGACCCCCTGACCCCAACTTTCCTGCAGAGTTTAGCTCCAACCCTGATCAAACACCCCTGAAGAAGCTATTCGAGGTCTTCATTATTGCTAGAAAGTTACAAGCAGGTGAGTTTGATCCCCGTTGGAGCTAAACTCTGCAGGAAAGTGGACCAAGGGCTCAAGGACTGGGGGGCCTCACCTCTAGGCAGGTTCCTCTCACTGGAGCCGGGATGGGAGCCGCCCTGAGAGCTGGGTGTGCTTGAACTAGATGAGCTGTTGCTGCTGGTTCTCGGCAGAGCCACATCCAGAGACATCTCTGTTCTTCTCAGGTCTGGATTACTGTAGAGTTTAACATGGAAAGATAAAACCAAAGCTATAACACACCAACACAGAGAAACAGCCACAGCATGTGATCTGAGAGAGCCGACCTGGTACGCATGAGCTGAGAGGCTGCTCTCCCCACTCCGCCTGTGTCTCCATTGCCAGGAGAGTTCTTCCTCACCAGAGCTGGGGAGATGGAGGTGGTCCGCTGAGGCACCTGGGTATTACCGCACAACTTTAATCAAAAGCACAAATGACCAATTGTCAGAGAGACAAGGGATCAAAGAGTGATCGCATCTGTACAAACAAATAAGTTGTTTTCTAAAAAGTGTTAATGGCTGAGGTACGTTGTGAAGTTTAAAGTGCAACATTTCAACTTAAGTAAAACTGCAATTATCAAACTGAAGCCATAAGTGGGAAAACGTGTGGGAAGTTTAAAACATTATTTGGTGCACATTTAAACAAATTAATTGCTGTAATTGTTCTGACCTTTGGAGGAAGGTCTTCCTCCCTCATCCAAGGGGAACTGCGGTCAAATTTCTCCTCGCGGCTGGCCATGCGAGGGGCTGGAGGGGGGATCTCTGAAGACGGGTCGGAGTTCTGCCGCGGCATCTCAGGCCGATGGGACGCCACGTTCTCTTGGAAGGTTAAAACACCTTTGGAAGGCTGATCATGCAGGGATTGAGACGCAGATAGCGAGGAGCTGTGGGACCTTACAGGAACCAGATGAGCCACCTGAGAAGATCAGAAAGCACCCAGTGCTTAGATGTTTACACAACTGGTTACAATGTATGTCCGGCAGCCAAAACTAGTGTGGTGGAATGATGGCCACAATTACTGAAGTAAACGCAATGTAGGTGTTTAAAACAACTTTAATGCTTGAAAGTAGTTGTACCTGAGGTTCCACAGGGCAATGCACAGGAGGGGTCCGTGCTGGCTGCATACCCCCACTGCTGAAGGACTCAGAACGTGGTGGGAGGGAGGGGTCAGAGATACGGTTGCCCACTTTATGCTGCAGGGCAGGAGAGCTTTGGCGGTTCAGTTTGGAACGTTCCTCAACCTTCGGGAATAATACACAATTCATATAAGAACAGGCCCCACTGTTTAACCTCTAGCCACCACCAATCAAAGAAGCGAAAACCAGTGAAACACTGAAAAATGCTCCCGTCATGCACCCAGACTCTTCAGTATAATTCGCTGACCCAAATATACTTCACTAAAATAGGACACGTTTCAGTTGTGTATCAGCAGACACGACTTGGCAAGTTAATCATTAGAAACTATGACATCATCTGTAAAAGTAAAGCAATCTATTTAGCTGAATTAGAAAACCATTGCATGTTGATCGGGTCATTCATACAACGATTGGTTACAGCGGCACAGCACCTTCTAAAAGCCCCTATAAAGACAGAGTGAGAAATCAAAGACCTTTAAGAAGATCAAGAGAAAATTCCAACTGAAGAATCTGCTTTGGCGAAACAAAAAGCCAAGATGTGGGACATCATAGAAACCACTAACTTGAATCTGTATTCATGAGTTGTGCAAGGTGTGACTGGCCGAATGTCTAATAGATGAACTCTATTCTCCTTTTTCTAGTGTCTCACATCTTTAGGCTTTTTGCTTGCACTAACAGATCCTTGAAAAGAACAGAGGCCTAAAAAATCATCGGTTAATGATCCCACTGCCTCAGAGATGCAGAATCCTACTGTAGATATGAAAGGAAGGGAAGCTTGTCAAAGTTAAACAAGAATCACAGGCCAGAGGTTAGTAAGGGATGAATGCTGGTTTATTCAGGTATATTCCACTACGACTACAATCATAATTTAGGTGAATTAATGGGCATTCTAAATGGCGAGTAGAGATCCTGTCATTGGTTGTCGGATTGGTTGCTGAGTGCGGATAAGTAAAGGCTACAATGGTTGCCGAAAAGTTTTGCTTCTGTTCAATAACACCGTGTTTTAACCAGGCACGGTGCAGCAAGCAATTCTGTTCACGCTAAATGTAAAATTGCTGCACAACATGACCAGAATATACAGTCATGTATCATATGCAGAAGTTATATGATGTTTAATATACATTTACACATAGCATGATTCTGGACGAATTTCTCTGTGCCTGGGGCTACCTGCAAAAACAAACACCAAGCGATCAATAAAATGTCCTCTTGCTCTGCACTTTGTGGCTGGTTAGGACACAATGTAATCGACACAAAACTGTTTCGGCTTTCCAAAAGCACTCTGTCATGACACCATGATTTGCATCTTAGGAAACTCTTCACAATAACAAAAACGATATGTATAAATACACAAGTGTTCAGAGCTGGTGCATTAACAATACAAATGGCTTTGTTATTTGAGAATTAAGTTCGTGTGCTGCCTTGCAAGAGAAACAGAGGAGTTCCATCACCAACAGGCGATGCACCCAGAGGCACCCAGCAATGGACTGCACTTAATGAATGGCTAAGGCTTACATAAACACAGAGGACATCCAGGCAGGATGGTGGGCCATCTTATGAGATTCAGAGTCAGGGTCAGGATCATGGTCTGTTAATGAGAGGGGCCTTTGTGATGGTAAAATTAGTAAGAGCCAGTCAGAGGGAGGGGCCTAACACTTTGACGTCTTGAGTATGTCTTTAATTAGGCAGGGGGAGGAGTCTATGTTATATGGCCTGTTTAGAAGCATGAATAAAAATTACATCCCAAAGAAAAAAACCGCATTAATAAGTACCAAGTAGTTACTAAGAGTAATTACATCCACTAGAAGTAAGACTTATGCTGTATTTAATACCAGCATGGCTGAAGACAGCTCCATGGCATTGAAAATATGCTATTATGGTTAGTCCTATATGAAGAAAAATCAATAATATGATTCAAAAAGAAACAATATAATGCTATTTACACCTATTTACAATAAGAGCACAATATCTCATTAATTAAGGGACCCGGTCTTGTTCTTTTAGAAGAACAGCGGGGAGCCCAGAGGGGATAAGGTGGGGGTGGGAGTAGAGCTACGTCGAGTGGGTGATGGAGATCTAGAGGAACATGGGCTGGATTTGGGAGAGCTGCGAGGAGAAATCCCAATCCAGTGCATCAAGGAGACCAGTGGCTCTGCCATGCTGCCAGATGCCTTTTTCCTAAACGGCTTCGGCAACACACTAAAAAAACCCTCCCGTTCGCATGACTTTGAGCGCCAAATGGGCTGGTTAAAACTCTGCCTGAGCAACTCCGCAGGAGCGGATGAAGACAGGTCCAGAGCAGAGGAGCAGCGATTACTGTAAACCGATTCCTCTGAACTGAATGTTATGCGAGGCAAGGCCCACTGACACTTTGGCACTGCCAGGAGGTTGTTGGATGGCACAGAGCCAGAACGACGCTCTCTGGGCTTTGGCTCTCGGAAAACATTTTCTGGGGTCGACTTGGACAGCTCACACTCATCAATTGTGATCAGGCACTCCTGACTAACAGAAAACTGCAGCTCGTCAAAATCATCTAAATCAATATTACGAGAAGGTGGGAGCGAGGACCTGCGCGGCTGCACCTTGGGGGGCACGAGCTCGAGGCTCTCCGAACTAACCGCTTTAACAATTGCTGGGTTGGGCTTGCGTCCGCGGGCCTCCTGCCCAGCCTTCTGGGGGACCCTAAACTGATGGACCTGCTGGCTAATGTCTTTGGCCAGGGCCCGGTTCTCTCGACTCTCTCGCTGGCCTGAGACCTGGCCGCTGGGCTGCTGCTTCCGCTGCTGCTGCTTCTGCTGTTGCAAATACTGCATGACCTGTTCACGAATAGGGTTAGAGGGGGCAGAGGCGGTCCGGCGAGGGGCGTTCTGCTGAAGGGAGGGGGGCGTGGATGGCTTGTTGTTCATGGGTTGGATCTGTTTCAGGGGCCGGCCTTGGACCTGAAACAGTGAGTTGAGAGTTCTAGGTCAAACACATTTAAGATTAACTTAGGCAAAACAAAAATTATGAATGTCGTTCAAAAGTAAGAATCCATAAGACAGTATTATTTTAAGGGTTTATTCTACAATTGCGGTGTCATTTAAAAATGTTATATATTTAAAAAAAAAAGATGAAATTATTTTTTTATATAAAAACTTAGCATGGAAATACGCTAAATTTAATATAAGATCATAAATATTAGTTTAGGATACAGGCAAAACGCATGATATAAATGACACACACGGCACATATATGGTTTGACTTTTTGCTATTTAAAGTAACAGCATGTCACCGCTATTGTAGCCTGCCAATCGTGTTTTAAATAGCTTAAACACTCTGATGACCATTTCACTTTGCTAGAATGACAAAAAAAAATTAATCCAAGTTGCATCTTTGCGAGTTCCCAGTCAGACAGCAATGAGCCGGTGACCCTGAAAAGCCTGCAGGATTATACACAGTGTCCATAGCACAGGACAGCTAATAAAAATGACAAATGCTAATGAGAATCAATAGGACTCTTGAGTCAACTGTATACCTCTTTGGCCCAGGCAGGTTTCTCGCTGGGGTTGCCCGCATCTTTGTAATGGTAGAGTTGTTTTTTCTCTGCATGTTTGGGGTCTTGCTGTTGTTGTTGTTGTTGCTGGAGAGAAACGAGGTAAGCTCTCTCCTGCTGCAGTTGTCTCTGCAACCTCTCTGCCTGTCTCTGTTCCTCCAGCTGTTTACGTTTATACTCCTGATAACAGAGAGTGAAAGAGACGGCGACGGTTAGAGAAAGAGAAACTCTAATATCCATCGTGACACTTTACTGTACAGTAAATTAACAGGTCCATTTAGTCAGGGATACAAATACAGTATTACTGAAACAATGACCGTATGGAACATGCTTGCCAGTACACAGACACGCATACATGTTCAAAACATGCACATGCTGAATCATTTAGGGGCAGCCCAAGGCAAACAAAAGCACAAAACAGATCCTTAAAGACCGCCTGACATCATCTGACAACAACTGTATTTACATGTTACTACATTTATATAGCAATAAGCTTTAGTTACATTACATACATGAACCGCAGTTGCAGGTGTCATTATGGAAAGGGTTATTCTAGAGAGCATTTGATTGGCTAAAAATGTGTGGTGTGCTACACATTGTGTAGTCATGGCTACAAGGAATGTAAAAATGTTTCATTATCCAGGTTTTCCTAGACTGCCTGTTTCAAATGGGTGTATATGCAAGGTGAATATGTTAACTTTTAGAAGCTCAGTAGTATATAAATGACCTCAAAGACATGGCCTAAAAGCCACAAAACTCTAATTTTGATGTCATGGGGTTTTTAAAAAAGATTATGCAGCAATGTCAACATGGGTAAATCTGAAGTGCAGGAATCAAAATTGGCAAAAGCAAACATTCTACTACTGATCTATGTAACTGAGCACTCAACCACAATCACTGCATCAAAAATGGTCACATGACTTGACACACAGTCAGAAGTATGGCACCATTCCATGCCAGGCATATGTTCTGCCTCTGTGGCACAGAGCCGGGTCACTGCTCGGTCAGCTGCAGATAACAAAATCTATGAAAGTTCTACACTGCTGTACATCAGTGACTTTTTTAGTTACGTCTGAAGTTGAAGTGAACAGAGATAACAGGAATATACAGCCCTCACTGCAGCCCCTCCCAAGTGACTGATGAAAAGAAAGTTTTCTGGCATCTTCTGAGCTGCAAAACTCCCATGAGAGCTGAGAATGAAGGGAACACCTGCTACAGTCCTGCAGCTCACCTAGTTTCACTTAAAATAACTCTATGCATGCTGGGATTTCATAAAAACGATTTAATTCGCCAAGGACGGGACAGCTTTGGTGTGCTCTAATCTGCTCATCTACCTGATAAATTCTCTTGAACTTGAAGTACGATACACAAACAATAGCACACATTCCTGCTGTTTGTTTTGTTTGGACAGTCTATAGTTGTAACAGTAATAACAAAAGACTAGGGATGCACAATATATAGAAATTATCAAAATATCTCAAATGCGTACATCACAACATGCATATTATAATGGTTTGCAATAACTAGTCAGTCTTAGGTCAATGCAGATAGCAAGAGACTGCTTTCAGAAGTTGCTTTTTTTTCCAAAAAAGAAGGTAGAACATGTACAGTGTATTGGTTATAAAACTTGCAGCTTTTACATACATTTTAATATAATTTTAACTTGAATTTCAATTTAACAGATTTAAAGCATTATTGTATTGCATATTGCTGTACTTACCAAGTTATTGCATATTACATTTCTATTCAGTATGATGCAACACTATAAAGAACTGATGCCATAAATATGCACAAATGCCTCATTATTCAATACATCACAATTTGTCACAGAACAGCTATCACATGCAAAACAAATGACCAGCATCACTGAATCACAACTGCAACAACAGTCACGCAAAAAGGGGCGTATAAACATCAGGCCACATGGAAATGTGATAAGAGGGGGTGGGGAAGAGATCAGGGTTCAGGGGTACAGCGGGCGAGCGTTATCTCTCTGTTACCAGTAAGAGAGCCTGCTCTTGTAAGAGCTGCTGCTGCAGGATCTCAAGCTGTCTCTGTTCCTCCTCCAACTGACGACGAATATACTCCTACAGCCCAGTCCCGACACCAGAGAGAGAGAGAGAGAGAGAGACAGGAAAACAGAGAAGAGCTGCAGTTTATCAGAGTTATTAAAGGTGGGACAGGAAGATATTTCATAGGATGAGAAAGTGTGAGGCAGGAAGATGGACAGAGTGAAAAGGTACCGACCGTTCTCAGCCAGTGGGTTAAAAAAAGAAATACAATTTTAATACAGTCTGATAGACCAATTCAATGTGTGGGAGTAAAAAGAAAAAAAAACAGAGCAGATAGTCTGATGAAAAAAGATAAGGTGAGAGAAAGAATAAAGAAAAAGGAAAGAAAGGGCTGTGAGTTTTTCCATCCATATACCTGAAAGAGTCAGTGTGAGAGGACAACAAAATGAAGATATAATAGCAGGATATTAAGAGAGAGAGAGACCAAGTATTAATGCTGTCCTCCAGAGCAAACGACAAAAGTGTGAGATGATGGAAAACCTTTTCATCGAGAAGGATGTGCGTGTGTGTGTGTGTGTGTGGGAAGGAGCTGGAAAACAGTGACCATTTAAAGAGACATTCTCATGCTTTGATTCACAGAGTCATTCTAATTACAGCTCTCCGCTGTAATTAACCTACTCACACCAATGAAAGAGAAAAAACACAATATTCTCATCTATTCTCACCCCAGTGTCTGAACAATCCCTTCATATCACACTCTGTGTGCCAACACAGTTCAAGGTTGTGGGTGCACACACACACACACACACACACACACAGGGATGTTAGATGGTCAATCAGCCCAGAGCAGATAAAAAGAAGAGCCTTGTGCACATTTCCTGTGAATTTTATCTGGCTCTGTACAGTCCCTATTTTTAGACACACACACACACACACACACACACACACACACTAACTTTTCAACAATTAACTTAATTGAACGTGTAGTTGTACTTTCCAGCCATGTCATCACAGCAGTGCTGTGATAAAGTGTGTGTGTGTGTGTGTGTACCTGTTCTCTTTCAGCCTGTCTCCTCTCCTCGTCTCGGCGGAGTTGCTCCTCATAGCGATGCCTCTGCTCTCTTTCCTGTTGCTTTCTGAGCTCGCGTTCACGCCGCTGTTGCTGTGAGACACACACACACACACACATTATAGCTGTATGACCTTTACATGAGTCTTTACATAGCAACTGTGTATGAGCCAGAAAACACTTTCCCCACAGCACTTTCCCTTCCATGAGATTATAGCTGGTGTTAGTGGTCAACACTGCTGCTATGTACCTCTTCTAATCGGCGTCTCTGCTCTTTCTGTTCCTCTATGCGCTTCTGTCTTTCCGCCAGAAGCTGGTGCTTGTGTCCCTCGTTCTGCTGCTGCTCCAACTGCTGTCTACGCAGGGCCTCCGATCGCTCCTTATTGGCTACTTGCAGGCGCAGGAAGTCCCGCCTCAGAGTGGACTCCCCAGGTATGTTGATGATGGAGCTGTATGGGGACAAATCGGTGGAGATTCTATCACTTCTGTCTCATGTACACACACTCAGGTTTTCTCCACCATAAAACCCAACACCAAACATCTGATGTGGGCTGTACCTAGGATTGCAAAGCTGAGGATTTTCCGAAAATTCCAAGTTGGAATATTACGGGAAAAACAGTAATTAAATGGTCTGTGTAATTTTTATCAAACTGTTTAACTTTATCAAACACAAATATAAATATAAACATTGCTTTGTACAACTTGTCTTCATCTGTGTGCCATGATTCCAATATATTCCCGTAAATTCCTAAAATTTTACAACCATAGCCGTACCTGGGTTCTCCCATGTCATGCTGCTCCTCCTCCTCTTCACTCCCACTGTACTCGTACTCCGTCTCATCTGCAGGTGTAAAAATGTTCAGCAGTCACAATCAGATATACAAAAACCTTTTCTGATGATGTCACTGTCACCCTTCCTGACATTCAGTGCCCTCAAACAATCTGCCATCATTTACTGCCTTAAAGCTGCAATGTATAGCTACTATATTGTGTCCAGGTGCTGAGGCTGGTGGAGCATGTTCTTTATGGAAGTTGTTGAGAATTTAAATCTGTCATCCACGTTAAGAAAGTAACTTCGCAAGTAACTTGCAATTTTATGTTTCAAACAGAGATGGCAGTAGAGAGGCAGTCTAACTGACAGATGTCAGTTATGGTTTCTAGCACCTACCCATACTGGAAACGCTCACTCTTGTGTTATACTGCCATAAATTAAAGACAGTACAGAGTACAGAGAGAATCATGGCAGAAATACTGAGAAATAGCACTACAAACCCCCTTTTATCTGCTGTGGACACCGCAGAGCCCTTATGCGAGACAGGCTTGAGACTTCATACATCTACTAAAACTTACCTTGGGACCAGTTGCTTTAAAATAATTGGGAAAAAAATGACTTCGAAAAATGAGCTTAGTTCCAAGAAAAGGTCTAGTATGAATAGTGAATGTGTCAAAACGGCTAAAGAAGGGTATTACAGCTAAACTCACACAATAGATCTTCAACACAGCATTTTTATGTGGGCTATTTATTTAACAAAATGGACAGAGGGAAACAAAGGAGGTCGTCCAGGTCCTGTTAAGTCATTTGTATTTGTGTGTTCAACGTAAAGCATATAATAAAAGCATGAGTAGCGTATAGAACAGGACATATCAGATTCTAAAAGATGCAGCTGATAAGGTCACTGTGTGTGTGTGTGCGTTCACCTCTCTCTCCTCTCTTCTTCTTTGTGCGGTCGATATGGTCTTTGAGCTGAATGCGGATCTGCCTCTCGTTGGGCAGGTCTCTGATGAATGGGTGTTTGAGGAGCTGCTCTGTGCTGGGCCTCTGATTGTGGTTTTTAACCAGACAGCTCTCGATGAACGACTGGAACTTTTTTGACCTGCAGATGTAGGTCAGTTTTTGAGGGAAAACACTTGGGACTTATCTACTTTCCTTCTTTTTATGACTGATTAGTAACTCTCAGATGCTTATCTTATATGTGTTTGATGTTCTGTTTATCCAGCAGTCTTGCGAGATTAACTGCTGTGCTGAGGCTGTGACAAGCAGTTTGTTTACACTTTCAAAATATGTGGGAATTATTAGGAGCCTTAAATTGTGTGCAGTGTGCAACAATGTGATTTCTGCTGTTTACATCCAAAAGGCATCTATTTATCATTATATTATATTATTTTACAGGAATTCACAGCAGTTTCTATTCAGTAAATCTAAATCCAGATGATGCATGCGGTCCTATTCTGTTCCATGTACATTAATTACCATTGTATGGAAGTGTTGTCCCCCCCATGCAAATTAGATTTGATAACAATCAGGTTTGTAATCATAACCACTGAATAATGTATGACATTATTAAAGGAAACACTCAATACATTGAACTTAATCACATGTATTTTCTGTATAAAGCGGCAAAAGTTTAAAATCACATGGTGTAAAACAGGCCTTAGCAGCTAATTAGCAAAAGCCTTTATGCCTAACATGACATTCAACCTTTCTTAAAGCATCTGTGCTTGAATGACTGAGTGTGAAGGGCAGACATATTAAATGAAGATCATATGTGACAGATAATAAACAACGAGAAGTCACTAAAGCATTTGATTATTAGCAGACTGGACAGTGACCTCGATAAACAAATGAAGGGCTACTCACCACTTCTTGGATTTGAGTCTGGGAGCTGGGTTTCTAGGGATCAGAAAGAGGGCTCTCATTGGGTGCATGTCACACAGCGCTGTGAGGAAAGAGGAGAACTTCAACACTGGCTGTCTAGTACAAGGTAGTTTTAAGCAGTATATTGTCTAGCCATTAATAATAGACTGGGCAAATGTCTAGAAGACCTTTAGTTATATTCTTACAATTGCATCATAAAGTACTTAGACACTCTTAATTTATAAAAGCTTTTCATTATAGCATAATATAATAACTCAAGTGGCTTTAAAAAATAAAACAATAAATAATAACAATACATTGCTTGATTTAGATTTTTTTTTTCATGAATGAAAAATTACACTGCATCGAAAATCAAGACAAAACTATACGGTCCCCAGTGTAAAGACACACTTAGTGTAAAGCCAAAGTTCAGAAAATGGGTCAGTTTGACTTGTGCTGCAAACATAGAAACAGGTGTGCCAAAAGCTTGTTACTTGCAGTAACTAGCTTAATAATGGCCTTTCTGAGCTTGAAAAACTCTCATATATTGTATATTACGTCCATCTTCAGCCTTCAGCGTGCCTCAATTTAAAAGCTGATGAACAATATCAAACACATCAACAAGAGGTTAAAAACTCAATTTTCAACATGCTTGTGAAATCCAACAAGCTTTCCAACAAATTAACAAAATATGAAGCTAATATCACATCTGAAATAGGGCTGAGTGCTCTTAATAGATGCAGGTGACAACTATCAGAGTACGTGGGCAGAGTCGGCACAGCCTGAGGGTATGTTATCTTTTAGCCTGGCAGCAGGGCTGGCAAGCTCTCTCCAAACTAGTGGACGGTTGAGTGTACAGGGTTTGAGCAGCCATGTCACTTTTGGACACAGATCTGTTGATACATACTGAGGCCAAAACGCCCATGCCAATAAAAATACAGACGCACAGACATACACACATAACTCAAACACGCATATCAATGTGTTGGCTGGGTCAACTCTCCAATGTACCAAGGCTAACTTGTCCTTAAGTGAACTGCTGAGCAGTTTTTCTGTCCCCTGGCTGAAGAAGGATGAGATCTCTACAGACTGCCTTCCCTTTTCCCATCCATCATTTCCTAGCCATCTGCACAACAGCCCCTACACTGTGGTCAGCTCCGACTGATTTAAATATTCACATAGGCCTTATTCAATGGCATGTGTCTTTTGGACGCAGTGTGTTTACAGTTCATGTTATCACAGCAGAACTACAGAGCGGTGAGTGGGAACCATGTTACTTACGCGGGGCTCCTTCGGCCATCTCGATGGCTGTGATTCCTAACGACCATAGGTCACTCTGTAACACAAGACAGACAGAGACTAGATATAAACCACAGGACAGAAAAGCAAAAGTGGTTGAATAGAAATGCTGACTGAAATAAGAGGTGTGTTGCAGTTTAGTATCTCTGTCAGGTGACAATTTTTGCAGCATTTTACATCATAAAATCGCCATTCTAAAGAAGGTCCAACAAGAGAAGAATAACAGCTGCCCTTATAAATGCCGGTAAATTACTTGCATTATGAAATTCGAAAAATGCCCCACTGTTAAAAATAATGTAACAATACAATAACATATAATACTGAATTACATAATAAAATTCTGCCAAGAAACATAGTTAACTCGTACATTTATCACATATTCAATTTATATATCATATTTACACATTCATTTTTTACAGGTTCAGTGGTTTGTAACAATATGGCAACGTAGTTTAGCTTTTGTGGTCATGTGTGAATCTGACTTGTATGACCAAATTTAAGTGTTTAGTAGACTCACCAGTCTCACAACCTAACCTACAACCTTTTATTTGTCTTCCATGAAAGTCTGGCTCACTGAAAACATTTCTCTAGAACTGCAGTCAGTCAAAACTTCATCCTTCCTTGCTTCAGGTGATAAAGACCCACAATGCAATTCACCAACTCTCCCTTATTCCCTTATAGAACCTAATAGAACAGAGTTCACAAACCTCCAATCTGAAGTTACAAGGCCATCTTTCTGAGTGGGGCCAAACCCAATAAAAGCTTTTTCGGCAGTGCATTATGTCTCTGACATATAGACAGACTGATAAGATAGCAATATAACTGCAGCGCAGCAGTGTCACGTTATTAAATACAGAGAGTAAAACCGCCGTGCATAGATGACATTTCATACGGCAATAAAATCTTTTTTTCGCATTCGTCTGGGCTTTATGCTAGACCAGGAATGAATTTTTTTAACAATGAAATGGAATACAGCATAATGACAAAAAGAGAAATGGGGCAATATTTCTGTGGACAGGAAGTGGAAGTCTTGCAGCAGTTGTCATTTCAATCAGGCTACTTGTGTGTTTTGTTACTGCAACATTATTAGCAATGTCAGCTGTGGCTATAGCCCGGATGGCTATATTAGCAGGAGTGATCTGTGGATAATGGGGGCTAAAAGGACAGTTTATTTGATTTTGATTGCATATGCTCACATGTGTATTGAGTAAATCAAGGACCTGTGATCAATACTCTTCTTCTGGCTAAATCACTTCAGACTAATTCAAAATGAAGGAGAGAGCTCAGAGATGCAGACCTACTGCAACAACACAAAATGGCTCAAGTAACCGCAGCACGGCGCCTCATAAATGCACTCGTGTACTAAGCACTAAAACACACTGAGACATTAACAGATGTATGTTGCACAAGATGAAAGACAATGACAGCACACTGGGGCACTGGTTTATAAATAAAGATCCATGTCTAGACTCATTTTTTCACAGACTGTAAGTTATCATTAACACCATAGAAAATCTAAACCTCCGGGAATGAGTGACAGGCGAGCTCACCTTATAGTCATACGTGGCTTCTGGATTCTCATCACACGCTATGACCTCCGGTGCCATCCAGTAAGGCGTGCCGATGAAAGTGTTCCTGCGGCTCACCGTGCGATCCAGCTGTGCACTCACACCGAAGTCCACTGTGGTTCAGGTTCAAACACAGACAGAGTGACATTCAGTGAGATCGGCATTGAGCAGAGGCTGGGATGGCTTATGATCAACATACAACCATCATGACGACTCCCAGACGCACAGAGCCTTATTTTTGAAATTTTGTAAATGGTACATAAAACCATTTTTGTGCAAGTTAGACAAGAATTTACCCTTTGAACTGAATAAATTTAAATAATTTTATGACTAAACCTCACTGTGCATGCCAGACGGTTTCTTCCTCGCGCTAACAGATCATTAACTGGAGCGATACAACAGGTGGATGTAACTGTAAGATATGTGCACATCTTGGTCCAATTACTGCTGTACCTTAGCAGAAGAGAGCCCTGCCTCCCATATGAGTGGAACCCTGCGGACTGCTAATGAGCCCTGATCGGCCAGTTTCTCAGATACCCTGATGTCCTGTCTCACAGATTTACGCTGCATCCTAACCAGTCGCGACGTGATAGTCACAAGCGCCACAGGGCATCTCGTCCACATGTTCTTTTTGTCCTAACCATCCGTGGCCATGAAAAGTAATGAGGGGCAAGACATTCTGTAGGTTGATTGGTTCTGTAGATTGATTTTTGCGGCATTGCGTAGGATAGTCCCGCCAACAGTAATATTTCACTCTGCGTAACAGTATATCGTTTTAAATTTTCATTCTTCGTGTGAGCTCACAAATTACCCAACACTGGGAACATGCGTGCCTGGTTAAGACAGAGTCTTATAGCAGCTAATAGAGAGTGTCTTCTTAGATTGCATAAGAGACTACTCTAACAAGAAATAAAATGAATGATGTAAATCAAATATGCATTTATAAATCTAATATATTTGCTTCCAGATAATTGTCCTTTTCTTTGTCACAAGAAGGCAACAACATCTACACAGGCACAGACACACTGAAAGAGCGAAAAAGAGAGAACCGGAAAAAGAAAGGGAATGTTTTAAAAATGCTTTTGACAAACATAAATCTGCATTCACCCCTCAGCATATCAATTATTTACCCCCACACTGACTAATTGATTTAACTCTGATCTACCAGACTTATTGCCCTGCTGGCTCTTAAATGATGCACCATTCAAGAGCAGCACAGCACAAACAGTTCCAGGCTGTGTTTCACTCTGTTTCCCTGCACAGGGTTCCAACGCTTTTACACACTGCAGAGCTGGTTTAAAAGCAAAGCTTTCGGAGCCTACAGGGCTGTGCTCTTACCTAGTTTGACCTCAGCATTCTCTGTCAGCAGCACATTCTGGCCTTTGATGTCTCTGTGGATGACTTTGTGATGGTGGAGATGAGTGAGCCCCTGGTGGAGATCAGATCAAAGAACTCATAATTTACAAACTAAAGATTGTGAGTAATTACCTTTAGAGACTAGGAACATGTTTTACCAAGTAGGACAACCAGACCGCGCCCTTTATGTCTTAATATGTCTTATGTCTTTATTAATAAACTCTGCTAGAAAATTAAGCTAAATACAGCGTCATTGTGGCTTTGTAGTTTCTATCTGGTCAAAAATGAAACCAGATAGCAATATCATTACCAGCATGTAACCAGCTGGTTCACAAGTTCATAGTCATAGATCAACTATCTTAACTGTCCAACTAGACCATTCTTGGTCAAATTAGGACTGGTATAAAAGCCAACTTTATAGTGCTGATTCTCAAAGCAACTCACCCGAAGGATCTCTCTGCTAATGTAGGCGGTCCAGTCTTCCCTCAGCGAGTTGCCCTTGGTGTTTTTGATCAGGTCTGTCACAGAGCCTGCGCCACAGAACTCCATCACCAGCTGCGAAGGAGACAGCACAGTCACTTCCTGTCTCACGCTCGTGGCTGCAAATCAAGACTGTCCTTTTGCCCTTCACACAATCATCCTTAATCACAGCCTTCTAACATCTCTGCTCTGCGTGTTTGGTACCGGCTCCTTAAACCTCATATGTGAGCCCCATTTAATCCTATTTTTGCTCTCAACTGTCATCTGCTTATCAAAAAATATTAGAACAACCCACTTACACTGCAAAAGAATCACAAACCCAGCCAAGACAATTTAAACAGCACAATCGGGACCGTCTCCCTTAATCAGTCTGTCACTTTTTCACGGGATAACGCCACATCGAGCACTGGGTGGGTTTTTATCAACACTAAGAGAGTAAAATGTGCCTTGGATCATTACAAAATACAATATAAATACTGCAGCATTAAACAAACACTCAAGTAGGGGCATTCAAATGCGAGACATAAATCTTTGAGCATTGCTCAATCACAAGCCAAGAGAGACGGAGCTCATTAATATGGATGAGGATGCTGGGATGAAGGTGCCAGACAGGAGACCAGCGCCATGCTGTCAAAAACTCTGATCCCCTCCTCTCCCTCTGGTCTGTGTCTCTCAGACCCCGGGCATGCAGTGATTCGAGGACCGCATCACTCAGGTTTAATTGAACTTGATTCGGCTGCAAGAACAGAACTTGTTGACAAGCACAGCCAATCAGCCGAGACGGTGTGCAAACGCTCCGGCCTTTCAGAGCTCCTCATTCAATTAAACATCTGATGTGAATGACATTCTGATTCAAAATGCAGTTATACCATCAATGCTTGGACAACAATGCACCACGGTTACCTGGACAACACTATGTAGCTAAACATGAATTAGAAGCAACAATGAACAGCCAGGAGTGAAAAGCATTATGTAAATTGACAAAAAAGAAGAAAATACAGCTATAAATAAGTTTATATTTACGTTTTAAGCACAACCCCAGGCTGTACTCCAAGATTAGCTTGACAACCGCAGGAAATGTAAAATGAAAGAATATGTTGAAATAGCAGCATAAAAGGAACAGAGTTGACACGCAAATACAGCTTGAGGGAAGGAGTTTGGTGGAAAACTAATTTTTGTGCCACAGAATAATTTTGAGATTAACAGAACTCAGCAAAACTTATGCTAATGCATCACGTACACTGTCCCACGTTCTCAACGACTTCTGCAGGATTTTCTTGTTATTTATGGCATCAAATCATATTTTAGTGTTAGAAACACAAAAGGTTTTGGGTTCGATTCCATGTATAGTATACATAAATATAAAAAATGTTTTTTATTCATTTGCAAAAAATAATTTAGAGCCAATGGAATTATCATTGTTTATTTTACAAACATCAAAAAATCCTATTTCAAAACATTTTTTTTCTTCATCTCTCTTCTTTTGGATTTTTTTATTGACCTTTGAGGAAAAGTCCTCCAATCCAAAACCATGTTATTGCTGTACTGCAGATAATCTTATATTACACAGGGAGCGTGTTAGCTAATCACTGCCCATTAATCTCTGCCCATTTGTTTTCCAGGGCGGTAGCAGTAAACCCTTACAGGGCAAAACTGGATTTGTTCTTATGAAAAGGGCAACTGAAAAATAACCACATTTCCACTGTTTTTGTCGAAAAAAGTCTAGGAAGTCAAGGTTGACACCATGTGAAGCAAATACAGTCAGCAATATAGTGCTGTGTACAATCAGAAATAAAATTTAACAGTTCAAAACATGTCTGTTCCTCACAGCCTAGTCCTTATTTTTATCAAATAAAATGCTGCATATTTACTGACTAACTGTATTAACTAACCAATGGTTCAGTTCAGTCGAAAACAACTGCAAAGTAACAAATCACAAGCAGCAACTAACCAGGTAACAAGCGCTTAAAAGTTTTCTAAAACCCACAAAACTAAGCAGTGAGTTACCATCTAACCTATCAGGAGTGGTAGCACACTTCCTTTTTTGATTTCTTACTCTGCAACCATGACTAAACACACTAGTTATGGATGGGGGAAATGGGGGGGGGGTGAACCTATCCAGTCTAGAGTCTAGACTTGTTCTCCTTCTGTAATTGGAAGTGATCAGTGCTTCTAGCTTCTCTAATCGCTCTTCAGTAGAGTGTCCTGTCTCGTCTTTAAGCTCAAGCCTCAGGTTCTTAAGCCCAACCACTTCATGTCAGAGATGTGTGCCCTCAACCACCCAACGGCCAATCAAGCTGTCTGGCTGGGGAAATGGCCTCCAGTTAAATAAGGCAACACTTTATTACATTATTCAGTTCACTAGAATTAAACATTTACATCTGTGGCTCTTTTACTGTAAGTATTTCAACGCTCACAACGCTCAATCAGGGATAAACCGGCTGTGTGCATACTGTTGAAGTTTATAAACAGATCATAAACCTCTTATGACACACACAGCGACACAGACACAAAAACATCATGTGCTGCTTGACTTCTCCATTACTTCATAAATCATATGAAACTTATTTTCTTGTCCGCAGTGCGATAGAGGAAGAATGACATTAGTGAGCATTTCTAATGAGGCTCTATTATAAACATCCCTTTTTATAAACACTGACTCACATTCACAGACTCGCACTCAACTGCAGGCGGTGAATCAGCACAAATGTGTGTCCCGCTGGACAGACAGGTGCACATAAGTGACATGGTTCTTGACAAAATCCACTTTCTAGCAGCGTAATACTTTTTATTATTTATGTTAAAATGTATTTATTATTTTAAACAAACCGTCTCTACACGTCCTGTGTAAAGTCAAGTGGATTAAATGCACTTATTGCTGAAGCATGTTATGGTCTTGCTCCTTCCACAGCATAATATTTGTCCAATAAGTGCATTGGGTCCAAATGCAATAACCAGATGCCCTACTTGCCTGTCAAACTACAGTATGTACGAGTTCATGTGTTGGAGGAGACATGTCTAATAAACAGCAATAAAACAGCCACGTTCCAGGCTTTCAGATTGCCCACCACACCCTTTTCATCAATGTGAATGGAGCAGGTCACATGCTACAAACTAATCTTGGTGCAGAAGCACAAAAGAGAGAAGAATTTTCAAGCTTGATTATGAGTTCACGGGGCAAACCGCTGATTCTAACAGAGCACCTCTGAAGCCCAGAGTGGCAGACCGAATGGATTCCCAATGAAACATGTGCACCAACCACCAAACGAAGACAGCAAAAACTGAACGTGGGTTTCAATCACTTCCTCATACCGGTAGCTTCTTGATCTAGCTCTCCCTCTTTCACCTTGTGATTGGAAGGTCAGAGGGAACATTAAAGAGAATTAGAGTTTTGTGACCCTCGAGTCTTGCTGTGTGGAATGTCACCCTTCATCTGAAAGGTCTCTCCATTCAGGAGCTGTCAGTCTACGCTGAGACGTGTCACAAATGCACTTCATTTCCTGTGATGTCTATCTTTATTGGTGCGACGCTCTGTCTGCGTGCCGCGTGTCCCTGCAGCCACTGATAAACAACACAAATTACCCTGCCACTATCAGGGCTGCCTTTCTTTCAACTATGGAAGAAAATGGAAGACGGAGAGGGAAAGAGCCGGTAGGAGGAGATATGGAAAGAGGTAAAGCAGAGGAGACGGTGAAAAAAAAAGAGACGACAGACCACATTATAGTTTTACTGTTAGAATATTTTAAGGCTGCAGGTGTGCAGGTTAAGACAACTTACTTATACTGGTCTTACTCACCAATACAGAAACATTTATGAGCAACACAAAACGCACCTTTCTGATATTGATATACAGTTTAAAATACTGCCTTTTTCTTAACATCTCTAAGCCGCGAGTTTCATTTACTCGAAATGACAACAAGATATGTAGGTCACGCAACACCGCATTGACTTGTTCAGCAATGCTCATTCAAAGCCCCCTTTTCCCCAAATCTCTATGGGCTCCAAAAGGGTCATTTATACATGGGCCTGCGTGTGCAGACCACAGATGGATACACTCCATTTCCTTCTAATGATGCCGTAGTGGGGCACAGTACTCACCCACAGCTGGTCGTCCATGCCAGGGGGGTTCTTTTTGATAAAGGCACCATAGTAGGTGGCGATGTTCCTGTGGTGGGAGTACTTCTTCAGCATGTTGATCTCAGCCTTGATCTCTTCCTCTTCCTCCTGTGAGGACACATGCAGCAAGGGATCATGGGATATGTGGCAATTCTCTTAAGTAAAGCTTGCGGCCAGCGTGGCCACTCTAGCTGATGAATAATGAGAGTGGGTGACCCACTTAGAAAGGTAGGCACTTTTATATGAAGTAGAGAGCTGAAATCGAGGAGAAAAGAGGGCAAGGAGCACAGGATTAGCTGTAGGACCCCCCTCATTACACCCTGACTGGAGTACTCCTCTGGGACTCCTCAACTGCCCTCTCGACGAGCTCTTCTCAAGAGCTTGCTGATGGATGCTGCTGATGAACAATTTGAGCTGACAAGACTCATTTCAAATCTTTATCTAGGTCTCTGTCACTATGGGCCAAACCATAAGATGTGTCTCAAAATCACTGAAGCTGTATTTCTAGTGAAGGTGGGAATCAGTGAGGAACTGATGATACAATAATACATAGTTTATATTGAATTAGTAACTACAACTGATATATTGTGATTGTTTACTGACTTTTCTTTTTCATCTGCGCAAACTAGCAAAAATAAGACCAACTACAGCTAAAATAAACCTCTGGATTTGAGCCGGGAACCTTTGGCAGCAAGAAGTTTTGATATCTCATTTCTAAAAGGTCTTGAAAGCTTCGGCGCATTAAAAAAATAAATACAATGAAAGCAAGCTCACCCCTGTGACATCCATACACTTGATAGCAGCCAGTTGACCTGTTTTCACATGTCGTCCCTGCAAAGAAACAAACACGTGTTCAGGAAACAAAGCAATTGCAAATACAAATACGACAATCCTTTATTCTATTCTGAAAACAAAGAGTCTACACCTACAGACTGAGTTTAGATATTATTATACATTCTTAAAAAAAAAACATGCAAAGAAATAACCTCATTTAAATGTATATAAATTAATGCGGTGCTACACATTTTAACTTGTCATTAGAGTGATTAGCTTGTTTATTTGGAATACTGGCAAAAGTCAAATGCCAAAAAAATTATAAATTTTTTGGGGAAAGTGCTGACCTCAATTCTGGCATTACCTGTTGTTATTATGAGCTTATCTCAACAAACACAGCCTAAGAAAACATTTCATGCATTCATTTTATTACAATGATACAGTTGTTCCATTATTGGAAAATAGGCTACACCTATAATTAATCTGATCCCTTCTGGCTTTAGTGGCATTACTTTTGTCAAACTAACAAAACACACAGCATGTTTGCTTCATTAACAAGTATTCTCATCTCTTAAGCACACATATTTGTCTGTCTTAAAATAGCCTGAATAAAATTCATACTGCCAGATTCAATAGTAGTTTTGGTTTGACTAGCAGCCCATGTTATACCATCAGTATACAATCATTACCTGTTAAAATAATTTTAAAGTCAAATGCATGTAAGCAACATCAGTTAGTGTTGGTGAACATCTGCGAACACACATTGTGTACAAACAGAAGCCAACCATAAAACTACTCAGATGTGTGAACCAAAAACAAGTAATTTAATTAAAAAAACAATAGAAATCAAAACAAAACATTGACTACAACCAAGGGAAAGCTCTATAAAGACTGAAAAAAGACACCTAATATCATAAATCACCTATAGCAACTTAGTAGTGTAAGCAAAGGCCAATAGTGAATCACCCCCATTGAGATGTGCATACATACAGACAGTATTTCTAAATCACAATATCATGAGACGTTCTGCCCCCATTCCTGAGTCACACAGATTTTTTGTGAGTAATTAACAAAAGGCTTTGCAGTTGTGACAGAGCAGTAAAGTCAGATTTCAATGTGGGTCAAGAGAGTTTCCTTACAGGAAGAGCAGCCAACGCGGAACAGAACATGTTGCCTACAACAGGAACACGCGACATATCTTTAACCTCAGTATTTCCCCTGCTGTTCTACTCATTAACACATCAGCCCTAATCACAACTCAACGTTGATGACTAAGTGAAACCATGACTAAGGGAAACCAAAAGACAGTTACTGGGCGTTTCAACAGAGCTGTGTTGATGAATGTAGAACACACGTTCATAACTGCCAAAAAATGTGAAATGCCATTTCTGGGGCACTGGTGGATTTAAACAAAACTGCAGAAATAATGGTTGTTTTCAAGCAGGTTACCCCAAATGTTGGTTAAACAAGTAATTACACCCCTTAAACTCAGGCCATGTTGAGGCAATGTTACCATGTCAGGATGTTAAGAATTTCTAAACAAAAGGGGCAATGTTTTAAAAATGCCACACAGCTGATGTGAAATTAACTTACAAATGGCTTAATTTCAACATACATAAAAGACACTTTAGCTTTAAGGAAAGTCAGCTTGATCTGACTGCTTGCAGCCTATGTCTGTACTGCCAACCTAACGCAGATCTCTGGCCATCTTTGCCAGGTTAACATGTCATTGTGCCACACTCATGTCCAGTCTTGCTTCATATATTCCCGCAGCTCTCTGAGTCACAAACTTGGTGACAGACTCTTCCACAGCATTAGCCAATTGGCAGACAGCACAGCATTCATATCAATTAAAACCCAATGGCTCCCACCTTAACAATATGTTATCCGTGCCTTCCTTCAGGCACCCGAGAAATAAACAGAGAAAGAGCAAAGTGGCCACAAAAAAGGAAACAAATACACCAGAAATAATGTATCTTGGTATAAAATAAACAAAAAGAATTGCCTCAGTAGAGACGCAAACCCTGTCAAGCAGGATTTGGGCATAAGGCGGGTGTCCTTGGTTGTCTGTCAGAGAGCCAAAAGAAAGCTTGTCAGGCAAATGACAGGGCCACCTCAGGAGGCCCCATTAATAGCCAACGATTCATCCCAATGCAAACATGCACGGTCCCTCACCATTCATTACAGAAGCATAACCTACACTGCTGTCTCTTCACACACATACAGCAGATGGGCTAGACAGTGCTGCTTTTCAAGGGCTCAGTAAAAAGCTGTCTTTCAACAGAAAAATCCAATTCGCTCTTCTTCCAAATTGAACAAAGAGTCATTTTACCATCAGCAGATATTCGGTTATTGATTATAGTCTAAAACTGAAGGACACTAGAAAGACACTCCACAAAAACGCATCACTCTAAAACACAATATTCTCAGCATTGACAACGCACAGTCACTGTATTGCGTTACATTGCATTGCATGCCAGACTCATCTACAGGAAGTCAGCACAGAGTGTATTTTTAAAGCTCTGCTTTCATAATCTCAGCTCCATTCAGTTTTTATCCTGGCCTTAGTGACCTACATTTGTAGTAACAGCCAGCATGAATAAGGATTATTAGATTTAAAAACTGTTTTGAATGCTGTATGTAGTATCTGTATTTCTCCTGCTCTGACATCATTTTAAGACTTCTTTATGAGCAAACAAACAGGGATTAAAAAAATATATGGCCTCTCGCCCAAAATAAACAGAGCATAAATGAAGAATGAGGAGGATAAATAGGGTTTATTCTGCAGTGTTCTAATACAACAATGCCTCCTCTAAAACTACTAGTTAAATTAATGATGCAACTTTACAAACTCAATTTCTTCTCTTTGCTAACAAATTAAATGCTACTGCTAGGTTTTTAGACATGTAATGTTGATTTTTTTAGACATGTGGGACACCAAAACCCACATTCATATATGCTTGCTGAGCATTTCATTCCCAAACCAACTTCTGGAAAACATCCTACTAGAAGGAACATAGGTGCAGGGATCTGCTTTCAGTCACACTTCCATTATTTTCGGAATACTGAATACTTCAAAGCAGCATTCACAGCTTTCCTGATAAGAGTCCAAATCATCCATAATATTGTAAATAATACCTGAGAGCAGAATTACCATCATACACATACAGAATCCATGTTTCTCCCATAACAAGCATGTAATTGGGTGTTTACATACGTGATGCGTGACTTACTTATCCCGTAATGACAGATGTGTTTTGCCCATTTAGATTTCTGGGCCAAGTGACTTGGGCCAAGTGAGAGGCAGAAAAAATGTGTTTCTCTAAAAATGAGCTGAATTGTTATTGTAGGTAATAACTGGAGTCTGTCTAAAACACCACGCCTGAAATTATCAGTTCAACCATATCACACCTTTCACCTAAAAATAAATAAATAAATAACTGTCATTAAGTAACCCTTATGTTGATCCAAACCCCAGTTTTTTCTCTATGGGAGAACACCATGTATTTTTCCATACCGTAAAAATGTGTGGTGATTGCTTGCTTGACAAAATTAAAATGCAATTTTGATTAATTAAAAAAAAAAAAATTATAATTTGGGATTTAAACCCAGGTGTCCCTGCCTGCTAGAGAAACGTGTCTTTATCTTTAGTCAAGTCTTATTTAAACAGTATCAGTATCAGCCTGCAATGGCAGCCAATGTATATGCAGTTGGCACAGACTCTCGGTCTCATTCTGCGGCATTACACATTTGAGATACAGAGAAAAACTCCTGACGGGGTCTCCGGGGTGAGATGACAGGGATCAGCTGCAGTCACAGCAAAAACAACTGGGTTTAATGAGACAGCAGGACTGCCTGAGATGCATATGTATCCCCACTATGCTCCCACTGGCTTCTGGCTTCCATGCATGGCTGTAGAGGCAGAGTGCAAGGTGAGCATTCATGATGAGATTAAATTGACTGCATACTTTCAGCCAAACCCTGGCAGAGCACATTCAGCTCTCAAAAGGCTGAAAACCACAAGCACAGATGTAACAAAACATCTGTAACAGATCAACACCTGGAAAATAGAGTTGCATTCATCAAGCACAATTAAGCATAATTGTAATATAAATAAGCAAATGTGGTTTTATTCTGCTCGCTGCCAAGCACCTGATTCTGTATTTGCAGTAGCGCTTAGCTGAGAAAAGGCTGCAGACAGCCTGCTTCAATCTGTCAATTCACAGCAGCTGATCAGCAAAACTCTCCATGAGGTGATGAAGTGCAACATATGGGCTGTCGAAAGCCTGTCAGATACATTCTGAGCTCCACACAGATGAGAGGAAATTTACAACACATCCAGTGATTTTTAGCTAAAGCTGTTTTTGCTGCTTTTTGACTTTTATACTACATAAAAAAAAATTCTTTAATTCTTTATTTACTTGCCCGCATCTCACTCCGAACCTGTACATTTATGTTATCAATAAACAATTACATAAGGTTTGAAACAAGAGGAGTTAAATGGGTAAATGACAATTTTTTTAAATAAATTCCTTTAAATGAAGACGATATAGTTATGATTAGAATATATAGTAATGTATATACATTAATACTAATATTAGGTGCAAACAGTCAACTAAGAGTGTGGGTAAGGTAAAAATGACTGAAGAAAATGCTACTATGTTCTTTAAGAATTTAGAGCAAAAAAACTGATTCTAACCATCCATAAAAGCAGAAACGAAACATCAATGTACAATTCAACAGCATTCAAGGTTACTGATAATAATTCAATCTGAACGTCAGTATTAAAAGACATAACTTTGCAGTAAAATTAAGATCTCAAAATCAAAATTAGCCTCTGTTGTGGAATCAATAAAATCAAACAAGCCGAATCAATTGAAGGAAGCTGCCTGGACAAACTTTAAATGACAATTTTCTGTTACTCCCCACAGAATTCCTCTTGCGATTCAAGAATCATACAAAACAACCAAGAAATCAAACCACGGCAATGGTTTTTCACCCAGCGTGCAACCAGCCCATAATCAGACTGTGAGCCTGTTGGGTCTGTCTCTGTTCTGCATACCAATTCAATTACAAACCCATTGAGGCCCATTAAAATGCAAGTGGCTTCCCTTACAGTAGCCTAGCAACAATTACAGTAAGCAGTACAGGGGAGTGTCTTGTCCGCTAGAGGATAAGAACTGCTGATTGCTCCTCTTTTGCTCATCTGGGCTGATAAACAGTGCCCGTGGAACGTTGCCCACTGGCCAATTGGCAGCACTTTCTCTAACTTAAATTGATTTCAGACACTTCCATAGACTCCACAATATTTACAGTACATTGTGATATCAAGTCAGGTCTAGAGAAAACAATGAAATGAAGGATAATTAATTATCATCCAAATGAATACAGATAGTAGATATGATCAACAGGCTAAATTAAAGGACTAAATTAAAAGTACGTTTGGCAAATCATGCAAGGAGGGTAAAATAAAGATTTGCACCTGCGTGTAAGATTGTGTAAGATTTGTACTAATTTATCTTCAGAATTCAGCATCTCTATAACAAGTAAGCAAAACTTGATGGATAGTGTCTTTGGTAATCCACAAGCTTGTTCTGGTTTTCTCAGCACATGTATGTCCAAGAAATTGGCATATCAGATCACCAGATTCCTGGCAAACCTACAGGAGAATATGAGGAGATGCATTTCAGCTGGACTGTTTAAACCCATATGCTTTAAAAACAGAACAAATTTAGGCTCCCTTCAAAGTGAGTCTTGCGTTCTGAACGAAAGAGCTCATACCGGACCGCTTATTAATCCTGTTCAGCTCCAGCTGAGAAATGTTTTTAAAATTCTAAAGACAGCCTTGAAAATTCACTCAAAGCTGAAACCCATATCTCGTGGGAGTATTATATCAGACAGGCCCTGACAGGAGCAGATGAAGAAAATACCGCAAGGACAATAATATAAAGAAATAAAAGTTTAAAGTCAAAATTCCCCATACACTATAAGCAACACACTACGTAATGGAGTAAATGTTACGATTCACCAGAGATGTGAAATTTTCAAAATACGTTTTGAAGCAAGTCAGTTATATGAAGTCGTTACCTGGTGTCAACTTCTATTTACTTGGGAAACAGCTTTAACTTCACTGAATTTCAAGCTTCCATTTCACTAAACCACCTGACAATAAAAAACTTTGGTAACCTAAATTTAGCCTCAGTCAAAGGAGTGTGATTTGAGCTGTGTAAGGTTGATTTACCTCAGGACAAACAAAACTGTCTCAGGCTCTTTGATAAGGCCCCACCATCATTCTCAATGGCATAGCCAGAACTTTTATTTTTGTGTGAAATATCCCTTTAACTGAAACACACTTCCTCCGTTCCCACTAAACAGCTATTTTTTGACAACCGGCCTGTCTTCTACTTCTACACCGTCTCTGATATAGTTTAACAAGTCTGCAATGACAGAAGCTACATTCGTCTGTGTGTAAAGCAAATGACTCGCTGACAAAATTGGAAATTGGAACACCGTTTTTGAATAAGTTATGATTTCGCTCTCCGGAACAACCACGCATCTATGATCATTTCTGTCTGGGAGAATTACCAGAAGCTGAGAAAACGACACCTCATACTGTGAGCCTCATTCCAGCACAACATCCACCCCCTGTGACCTACATGTAGCAGAATCCTGGGTAATGTGTGTCATTGGTGTATTCACACAAACACACACTTACACCCAGTGACTGCTAATGCAGTCTACTCTGTACTTTCCCAGGAGAGTGCAAAAAGCTGATCCACAGTGAGGGAGAGATGCAGAGGAGATGAAATGAAAATGCCAAGAAATAAAGAGAGCAGCAGGGTTGATGGAAACGGTTGGCCTGCAGGCCATTCTACCCTGTCGGTGGGAAGTGACAGTGTTAAAAGGTCACAATCGGACTGTTTTTAAACATGTCTCGTCGCAAATCATTACAGCAAAAAGCCATACAGCCAGACCCTGTTCTGCCACCATACATCAATGCCGGGCGATGACAAATGAAGCCTATAGCTGTGATTGGCCAGGACAACATGCAGGAAAACAAGACTGGGTACTGAAATCCATTGAGCTGCCTTGATGCCTACCGCATACAAAGGCAGATGCTGCCGAGGCAGTATCTTAACTGAAATTAAAGCTTATAAGTAACAGATTTGTAAGGCTCTACATGGGTAAGCAGTTGTGTGTGTAATGTAAATACTCATTATTACAAACCTATATGACTTCTGTGGAACACAAAAGATGATGTTTTGAGAAATACCTTAGTGGTTTTATGCGCATACAATGGATGCCAATGTTGTTTGGTTACCAACATACTTCAAAATATCTTCTTTTTGGTCCTCAGATGTCATATAGATTTAAAATGACAAAAATTAGAAAAAAAATTTATTTCAGTTTTCAACTATTTCTATAATGCAGACGGCATGGGAGAACAAAGGGATTTTTAAATAAGCATGAATATACAGTAGGATACATAACACACGTTTTGGGTAAAATTGTGGGTGAGAAGCATATACATATAAAAATCTAGAACCTCACCCCACAGGCATTGTCTTTCTTTAGGTTTGCTGCAATTACAGGGATAGTGCTGTCTGTAAAGAATACAAGTGATGCTAGCTTAGTATTTGGCCAAAATTAAGCATCTTAGGAAGCATAATTAAGTTGCCTTCCCCTACGAAACAGTGTTCACATTAGGGACTAATTGCTTAAAATACTGCCTCTGCAGGCAGCTCAAGAGGTTTTGGAACGAGGCTGTTTTAAAGCCATAGAAAGAGAGAGTGAATGAAAGGGGTCAAAGAATTGGGCATTAAGCTTTATACTGCCTGAGAAAAATCAGTCAAGGCTCATTTTAGATGACCATTCACCTGATAATATACTGACGTCACAAAAACAGCCAGCGTCAGAATGGTTAACAAGTCATCCAACAACCAACTAGTCGATTACTGAGGTTGACTAGATCATCAAGATTTAGAAAATTATCAAGATTATTTATTTTAGCTGTAATATTTTAACCACAGAGCTACATAAGTGATGTAAGCACTTTGGCATGTTGACAGTATCAGTGTTTTAGCATACAATACTCTAAGCACAGTATGCTATTTTTAAGCAGTTGTATCTCAGGTCTTTGTTTGACCTTTCCTTGGAGACAACCGAGTTGCTTATTTATCAAAGCTGTAAACACAGTTACCATGAAAATAATTCCCCCACATCCAGTAAATAATGGGTTTGCAAATAATCCCATTGCGAATAATGACTTTATTCACCACTGACTCTGACAGATCAGCTGGAAACAGAAGGCAATTAAATAAAAGAAAGTCAAAAGCAAAAAGAGGATCGATGGAATAATTCAGTGGACGCTGAGAGTGTTCTGCCGTTAATAGAGAGTCAGCCAAGCATGCAAAGCAATTACAGTTAAGACAGGCGAGCAAGAGGATTCGCCCGGTGACACCGCCCATTAGAGCTGCCGCACGGGAAGCCAATGATAAACAGCCTGTCAGTCAAGAACAGCCAATCAGATTGCACGGAGGATACATTGACGGCACTTGGCATCGTTCAGTCAGTCCTTGACACGCTCCTACATGGTTAAGATTTGGGAACGTGGCCAACTGCAAAATGACTGTGCTCTTAGAGGGAACATGTTGCATGTGTAGTCACAATTACCGACACAATACAACATATTATATGCAATGTCAAAACAGAACCAAAAATTGACTAAAATTTATGAAGCCCTTATAATAAAAATCAAACATGCCCTGAGAGCTATCCAACAGGTTCAGAGGAGCTACATACACCCACATGCTGGGGTAAGCCAGAAAGATAATGGATCTCTCTCATCATCAGTGCTAGTGCTTGAGAACATAAGGTATGTCTTATATTCATGCACTGGGTTTCAAACTGCTCGAGTCAGTCACTCATTTACTTTATCACACAGTTGATGTCAGTTCAGCAAACGAGGATAGAGTGAGCTAAAATCTGTTCACTTACACAAAGCTCCAAGTGAAAAGTGCACTTGTATTGGTATATGCAAGTAATTACCTGTCCATTCATACTGAGATTTGTTGTAAATAAATGATTTTAATCAGGTATTAAACCTGCTTTTTTGTATTGGGTTGGTAAACAACAGATTTTATGCCCTGTTTAGCTGTTCAGGCTGCAGACTAAGACGAAGACTTTTTTGAAGAAAAAGACAAAATACATCCCATTTTTGCAACCTGTCTAAATATAGCCAAAGAGGCCCATTTCACTATTATTCCTCATCCAAACATTTAGCTGACAGATTTAAGGCCATGTCCACTAGAACGTTTTTTATTTGAAAACACATTTTTCTCCGTGTTTGGCCTTCTGTCCACACTGGCATTTTCGCGTCGCAGCGTGGCCTTTTAAGATGAAAAAGCATTTTTTAAAATTGATCCGGATTGGTGTAGACGTAGCCTAAAACTGTCCCACAAGACCATTACAGTTTAGATAGCTGCAGGTATTTGGTGGAATGTTTCCATCGCAACAAATATGCAGCTGGCAAACGCAGCACTCCACATTGTGCTGATAAGAGTGTCAAAACATGCAGTCTGTTTTTTCCACTACCCACAGAGACCCCGGGATAAAAACCTCACACACAAAAAGGCATGTTGTGTGGACACAACGTGGGCTTACAAGTATTTACATATCCAAGAAACAATGACCAACCCAAACGAGAGACAAAGCTCTGTATAAACAAATCTATTATGAAAACAAATGAATACAAATGAAATAGAATTCATTTTTCCCAGCTTGCCGTTCTCTGCAAAGCAGCTTTAATTAAAAAAAAAGAAGCCAATTAAAACCGCATAAGAAAATGGCTTATGGCTTCTCAGTAGGGCCACTATCTGTCCGCCCTTCTTCTCTAATGTTGACTCATCACTGGGTTGGATCCTCTTCTCCACTTTCAGTCAGGTACATTTTATCTTTTCCTTCACACTAGGTTTTTCTCCCACACTTTCTCTCACTCCGTTGAAACTGGGTCAATAGAAATGGTATTTATACATCATGCCTATGTGATGGATGTCTCAACGTTAAAAGGCAGTGGACGCATTACCATACACGTCCACTCTCAGATCAAAGCACTCAAAATCCTGTCAGGTTTACACATAAAAAACTATATTTGCTAGAAAGATAAGAAAAATAAGCTTCTTTCAAAATATTTCCTTACTAAACACGTTGTGTTGTTTTATGCAATTGGACTTAAATTACTCCTCTCTTGTTGGTTGTTGGAATGTTTACATATTTTTATTAAAAAGACTAAAATAGTGGTTAGAAATGTTATACTTAGCAGCATTTATAGGCCGTACAGCCTTACTTCATTAGCATCATCATAAATAAGAGACCAGTTTATTCGTCTATAGAGAATGGAAATCAAATAAACAACTAAATAAGCGCGTTTGGCCAAAAGCTTTCCTGGATACATTTCACCACCATTATCTTCAGTAGGTGTATTAGGAGAACAGCAGGTATGTACATAACTGTGTAAAGAGTGTTCCTGTTCCTCCTTCCCTGAATTCACAAGATATGTACAAGTGTCACCTCATAAATGTTTGAAAATGACACGCGTCTTTCTCTGCAATGTCTTTCAATGTGTTGCGTCACTGTACGTCACCACACAAGCGGACAACAATTTGCCTGTGCAATCGGGTATCAATTGGCAGTCGGGAGAAATGCAAGTTAAATGCCGGCCACTTGTTAAAGCCGGTTACCATAGCAACAGTTGTGTGTGCATTGATTTATTGCTCTGCCCATCGTATGTCAAAGCACGAGAAGCACTGGTCGGCTCCGAGGGCAGAATGCATTATTCTAATGCTTTCTGGCTTGAATTTGTGCAACTCACGGTCAATACTTATAACACCCGATTGAGAAGCAGACACATCAAACGTGCATTGCATGCGCTATTTGCCAAGTCCTTGAATTCTCTTGACATTTACAATAGGTTCAGCTTCTTGGGGGACTGTAGACTTTTTCATCCACCGCAGCAAAAAATACTAACGCTGAGCGAGGCGTATTTTCACTTAGCACGCTGCTGGACATCGACGGGACAGACATAGTCAAAGACAGAATTTACAGCAGCAGATCCTGCCCTAAAACAACCACCAGAACAAATAATGAAACCCTCTTTCCATGTGAAAGTCTCATAGAACTGATGGTGAGATGATATAGTCCAAGAATTTTCATGCCTCTTTTTCGCTTAAGAAATGATGGATGTTCTATCAAGTAATCTAATCATGTTCCTTGCCTTAGCAGTCATCTGGAGGCCCTCAGCAGCTGAAGAACCCAAAAAAGTGCCATAAGTGACTGTTGATGGCTCGTTCTTACCCACCCAGTGACTCTCCAGCAGATGTTTTGACTGCATTTATACTCACCAGAAGGACTTGTGGGGTCTCCATAGAACACCCAGACATAAACACTTACACTGTAGATGCAGAGTGCAAATAACGTTACCAAATGTTAGTTAAACAACAGGGTACAAGAGGCTGTGCAAAAATTACACACTTTACTCCGCTGCATTGAACAGCCAAGAGGAAAGCAGCTTTACTGAAGTCACAGAATAAACACACTGATAAACACACACACACAGTGGTAGCTTCTCTTTACTGCATAATTAAATCCTCTTTTCTAGTCAGAGAACAAGATAGATTCTATATAATCCTGGAGAAACTCAAGGTCTGCTGGGAGACCAACATAGACTCTATACCAGCAGCCATATCCCACACCATTAGCTTTAAAAGCAGAGAGGGTGAGTGAATCCTAAAGAAAATTCCCAATGAGACTTCACCTCTTTACGGAAGTCTATTATCCCAAAACCCTAAAGACACCAGACATGACTACAATACCAAAAATGGCATGGCAAAGGGATGCAAACCTGTGTTGGTATGTTGACAATATGTCTTTTCTCGTTTCCGTGCCTTACTGCTTAGTTATGTCTGGAACTCATATCTTATGCTTCATGTCATGTCAGGGGCTTCTAACATGACAATGGAAAACTGGAGGTGAGTCTGCTGTTTGTAGGCCATTATAGGGCCAAAACAGAAAATTTATGACTCATCATTTTACCAAATCTTAATGTTGATCAAAAAAAACCCATAAACCTAAAAACTTCAAATATTATAAGACTAACAATGACGGCTAAATAAATGTAAAACTGCAAGAGCTTATTTTTCCATTTCTAAAGCAAAGAAACAAAAAACTGTTTTTTTTTAAGTATTATACAAGATGTAAAATAACCTCTCCAAGAAATCGATATGCTATTACCAACACTGTCTGTATCACTGTACCGTTATTGGAAGTTACTGTATTGTTAGCTGAATGGCCGGAATCTCTGTGCATCCCTGGTAGTGCCCTGCCAGAAATCCTATCAAACAACCAATATGTCTGCAGGTGAGAGGAGAGGGAGGTGTGGAGATGTGGACTGCTCTGTTTATCCTGAGCTTGGACAGTTAGAAAGGAAAAGAGAGTGAGGCACTCAGAGAAAAGCAATGACATGCCCCGGCAGTCCTGGGAGGTCAACGGAATGATGGAATACATTTACATAGCCGAGGCACCCTGCTCCAGGAGAGAGGAAAACAGAAGGAGACTGAACAGGAGAGACAGACAAGGGCCAGGAGAAACAGAAGACCTCCAGATAACTGGAAGGGTAACGGAGTACCAGTGTTTCCTATACCGGGATTTAGCTGTGCTGCACTGTTACTTAAACCTACAGAACCATGGCAACAATTTTCAACTTTAATTTATATGGCAATTTTTTTTTTTAAACATTATGATGTTATATGCCCAGACAAAGACAAGTAGACATAATAAAGGTAAGTGTCATCAATCGTTCAGGGGTCATATCAGCAGACATAGTGGTTATCGGTTGGCTCTGAGGGACCAGGCCTAAAAAGCTTTTTAAAGACTACTGAATATTGATGGGGATGGGGGAGGGGTCAAAGTAAGGTAAGGTATTGACATTAGCCTCTGCTAATTGACCCTTCGTTGGCAATAAGGGAACTGGAACAGCAAGACAGTTAAAAGGTGCTGGGCCTCAGAGGATACAGGACATTACTGGGTTAATGGCCATCAGATCTGATGTTCCTTCACTAGGTACACACACACACACACCTGTCATCTATATCATCTACATACTCTGCATGAGAAGCCAGAGTTGCCTCCTGTCCCAGATTTCATAATCCTCATGAAGAGCCATTTGTAGGCAATTTAATCATTTAAAACCTACAACTGAAAAGATTTTTATTTACTACAGAAATATTCAATGACTTTTTATAATGACAATTTATAACAGAATATAACAGAATAATTGATATAATTACTGACCATGTAATAAAGAAAATTAATTAATTAATTAAACACTAGTTGACCATAAGCAGTGAGAAGTAAATCACAACAAAAAAAGCTTCCTCTAATTGCTATAATTAATTGCCAGTCTCTAAAACCTTTGTGTCAGTCTGTTTTAAAGGCACCGTGTTGTTCCAGTGTGTGTAGTATAAAGCCCCTCTCCACTGCTATGGTATGCGTAGTGGGGAGGAAAGCACATTGAGATGTACAGTAAATCCAAGCTTTTTAATGGACAGTCACAAGACACCACGCGTCACCCATTACAAAGCCCTGCATAGTGCGATACAGAAGCTGTCCTGTACTCAGCTTATTATCCAGTTCAACCAGGCCATGACTTACAGTCACACCCCGACCCCAGCCAAAAAACAGTCGCCCAGCGCCTTTCACACACAACCAGTATCAAATTTGTGTTTTTTATTATGGTTGAGCATAGAATCCAGTGGGAACAAAAAAGTAATTTAATAAAGATGAGCACAAAAGATCTCATTATACTCTGGCTGAAGACACGATATTCACAACCTCAATCTGGGTCATTGACCTACAAGGACGAAAGGCTGAGAATTCATGACCCTAATGAGCGCGATCACGAGCGGAGGTAGCGCTGATGCATTTTTAATGTGAATCCATTCGATTTGGATTAGAGTTGGGATGCGAATTTTCAATTCAAGTTTATTTATGTGGCGCTTTTCACAATAGCACATTGTTACAAAGCCGCTGTACAAATAAAAAAATATCAAAAGACATTTAACAGTGAAATAAAGTGGTTATTGGTAAAGAAAATACAGAAAAATGAATAAAACAATGATAATTAACAAAATGTACATAACATTATACTAAGCTAATGTCTAATTATAATAATGAGAAGAGCACGGTGTATGGCTTACAATGGCAGTAAGCAAAACACAATTTATTAAAATCACTCCATACTGTCAGTGAGAGGCAATGATGCCGGGAAGTGAGAGTAAGGCTGCTACTCGGTTTTGCTATGCGAGAACAGCATGAGGTTTCCTGCAATCCAATAATCGCACACCTCCCATCTGGCCTTTATCCTCCATAAATGAGGCAAATTTCCCTTTGAAGCTTTTAAATCTTTTCCCACACAGAAGGAATACAGAAGCTCTGTTGGCCGATGACATTAAGTGTTTTTCCCGGTCACAACTTACCTGGCGTCAGACCTCCGCTTGTGATTAGTGGAACGCTGCACCTAGACAAACACAAGCTCACGATTGGGCGGAATGTGAATACGCTGGAACGGCATATTGATTGCTATGACGACATCTTTCTGTTCCACATTTCTGACAGAATCATTCTCACAATCTTAAGGAACGTCTAAACTCTGCGTCAGAGACATGACTGAGTCGACCCACACCAACTACCCAACTGACTCCCTAACTCAACAAATGTGCATTATGAGTGAATCAGAATATGCCGTGTGGGATATCCCACAATTCAATGCCCTTGACCTTCCACAGCCAGGGTGACAACCACAAGCAATAATCAACCAATACTTATAAATCTCTACACTCAACTGAATTTAACACACTACTATTTGAAATGTAGCATACTTTGTAATAATTCACACACTATGTTTATGTTCGTTGTCTCATCTTTTTACTGCTTACAGCAATAATCCAGCAGCATACTTGTATACATGTACAGTATATAGTATGATGTTGCATTGCTAGAGTAAGCATGCAAAACTCAAAATATACGGTTCAGGTTTGTGCTGCACCAGTCATGGAAACTTGCCAAGATATTTTAATATACTGACATTTTGTGCATGGCTTTGACGTGGGTTTTTGCCTGACAGTAAAATTGGGTGGATTTCAGTTTAATGATCAAGCGCTTGACAACAACGAAATTATCCCCACTGGATAAAAAAAAAGTCCCACAGTCGTGTTTCACCCTTTGAAGCTAAGAGACCACAGTTGAGCGAGGGACTGTCCAGATGCCCAACTCCACTGAAGCATAGACTCTAGTCACAATTCAGTGACTCTTAAAAAGAACAGAGCTTGTACGACACTGACACAACACTGACTGAGGCGACAGGAAGTCCCCATGAGCCAAAGAGCACTTTAAATGCACTCTACAGATGTATTTTAAAAAAGGTTTATGCTTACTGCAAGTAATGTGACATTTAGCAAAGCTAAATAACTTTTTAAGTTCACTTTTATCTTAAAGCAGAAAATATGGCTTTGCTTTTAAAGTGTAAACAGTACAATTTTAAAGTCTTTAGCTCTATGATGTCAAATCAAATTTAAGCCGTCAAATCCTTAAAGGATACAGAAAAACTGATTACCTATTGATTTCAATCTGCTCCTTATCTCTAGGATGGCATGAGGTCTTGCTTTTTAAATAATAATAATAAAGCATGCTGTCTGAACAGGTGGCACATACCGCCACAAGGAAGATATAAATATATGTAAAAAAGTCACTACTTCATAGTTCACTAGTAAGTCAACAGTCAATTAATAATGCCACAAATGGATTATGGGCACTAATAAGAAAACTTCAGTCTGGAATTTTCTAATAGAATCTCTACGTTTCATTCCTGGTGGGAAAATATGTTTCAATAATAGGTGGAGAACAGAATTCAGATGCCAACAAGTAGCACCGCCTAAAAGCCTGGAGCAGTTCAGCCTCATGCCAAGATATGGGCCATCTGTTGTTAGGAGACCTGTTGGTGTGGGGTGGAGGAGGACTCACCTCGGGCGGTTTCATAAACTAGTTTGTCCATAACTGGTCTTGCATTTTTATGAATGGGCGAGTAGGGGAGCACAACGTAATTACAAAACTGTTTTTAATTATTGTAGCGATGGGGAAATTGGCAGTTTAATCTTTCCTAATTATAGCCCTGCCTCAAACACCCTAAACTCCTCATTTGCCTTCGGTCCAGGGAGAGTTGCCTCCAACTGCTAGTTAGAGATAAACAAAACCAAAAATCACCAAACGTAATATTCTTCCTCAACCGTCACCTCAGTTTCTCCTGGCCTCAGTTCTGCACTGCCGCTCCGTGTTATCAAGACATGAATTATGTAGAAAGTGAGAACTATAAGAAGGCGTCTTATAGTTATGAGCTCATCATTGCCTGTAGCAAATTTTAGCAACAGACAACGTACACCAGCAAATATGTGTGTTAGAGCAGAACCTCAGCGTTGAAAACCAGTATGAAATATTTAAGGGCACTGAGGAACAGCCTTGAATTATTCAGCTGTAACAATATTTTCTATTTTTGGAACTTTTAGAGGTTCAACAGCGCTATATATATATATATATATATAGTAGCAACGTATTTAAGTACTGTCGGAGAACAAAGCCAAGGTATAAGAAAGAGAAAAGCTAATCTTATATGTATTAAAGCATACAGCAGTTCTGGTTCTGAGAACTGGGGCAGGGAATTAACTTACAGTACAAAGAAGACAGAGTAAGAACAAAAGATTAAAATGTGATTTTTTTTTAAAAAGGGGAAGATGGATGGTTGTAGGCTACCGCATTCAAATCTAATACAGCTGAAATGGAACCTTTATCTCTGAAGATGATCAAAACACTACACTGTGTGGTTTAACTGGCAAAAAGCTTCTCATAAAACTGTTAGAAGAACTAATCCAATATCTCACAGATGAGGCACTTTAAACAGTGTAGGGCCAAACTTCAGTTACACAGTCAAAAGTTCAAACATGCATACTCATTTTATATACTAGCATTTAAAACTGAAGAAAGTAGAAATTAAAAACAAAACGCTTACACCTTTTGCCAGCTGCAAGTCTTTCCACTGTGGGCATTCACTCAACCGACCTCAAGAGGTGCATAATAAACAGTTCCTATGTACTGGACACTTATTGGCTGCATTTTCTCATCTGTTCTAACTTATTTAAATTAACATTTGACAATGCCCTGCTTGTGCAGATTTCATTGCCTGTACAAACATCATATAACCGCTTTAATTATTAATCACATAAATGGTGTTCAATGGTATTGCAGAGCACACTTGGTGGACATAGTTGTGGTCAACAAAAAAAGCGGGAAAAACTTCAGGAAAACAGCACAAAAAGATACCCACCACCTTTCCTCAATACACCTCTCAGCAGAAATGCTCTTCTTTGGCTAGCTGGAAAAATAACCACAAATCAAAGCAAGGCAGCTAGTTTCTGACGAGTGAACTACATGACTGGAGATTTGGCAAGCAGACTTGTTTTGTTTCAGACTTGGTTGGTTTCTGCCAAGGGCAAGTGCAGACATGACCAACCAAGCTTATTTGATCGATGACTATAATATAAAAAGACTGGGAATAAAACAATAAAACCCTAGTTTAGATTTAAATCTTAATCTTTCTTCAATTAGACCAATTTTTATGTTACAATGGTCTTCAAAAAGTATCAAAGTATGAAAAATAAAGGTGATCCAAACACTGTTCTATTATCTTTATTTTATAAAAAAATAAAATAGCAATGAACATTTTTAAAAAGAAATAAAAGGTATAACCTCATATTACACCTCACAATTCTAAAAAAAAATAAAACAAGTTTAACTCACTTGTCTTGGGACGTCCTAATTAAAAATGATTCATCAGTGAACTGGAACAGTGCAGGTTTCTGACACAAAAACAGTATCACATGACTGCTTGTGGCATAATCAGAGTGAGCAGAACATGAGAAAATGCTGACCGGATTGTACCAGTCTGTACCAAACCTGTACCAATGTTAAAACAAGCTTTGTCAGTTTCATATTAATTTGCTGACATACTGCACAGATGTTAATCTGGATCAAGAGACCTGTAGACACGAGGCGATTTCGAACTCACGCAGTTATTGCACTTTGGTTGTAAATGTGCATCAAATGCATTGTCAAAATGCCAGGTATTGATATCAACACAAACCTTTATTTGAAATAAAAGAAATTAGTACCGATAATGGAAATTGCAAACACATTTTTATTGGCTACAGCAAGGTTGGTATCGGGATAACCCTAAAAGGGATGAACTGCATACAATTACCCTTTTAAAATAATGACATCTGCGTATTTTAACACAAAATTGTCAAGACGTATTCTGGCATGTCACAGTTATGGAATCAGATCTAAATCTCGTTTCACTCCCAGTTCACATTTAAAGCAGGAGTCACCCTATAGACTCAAAACCAATCAAGATTTACAAGCCCAGTAAGAATCTGATGTGGACTCATTATCAGTAACAACAGCAGATAAATTGTTTGGCTTTTCACCTACGCTCTTACTTTCATATAGTCACAACAAAGCAAGACACGGAAACAGGCCACAAGGGCAAAATTGTTAAATTCCCGTAATGTTGCCCCACCCAGCCTCATGAGCCTTGAGTTGTGCCATTGAGCTTTAAAATGATTTCATCTCATGAGTCAATGTGACATGATGTGGTTTATTTCAACTTGAATGGGCACTATTCTGACCAATATCAAAGGCTCTTACATGCGTTAGTGTGTGTGTCTGTGGGATGCATTAGAGAAAAATGTGTTTCATACATAATATTTACTGGAATTGTATCCAGACTGTTCGGAAACAGGTCCAAAACTGCCATGCCAATAAAAAAAAAGGCAACAACCATTGTTGGTTTGACCTTTACAGATTGTCTGACAAAAGATGAGCCATTGAATACGATCCAAATCATAGTATAAGCAAAGTGAAAGTCCATCACTTGTGGAAAAAACATGACAAATGTAGGTTTGATTTCACAGACATAGATCATTATCTGTATTTTCCTTTAGAATGAGATTTACAGATATCAGAAAACAACAATGTGAACAGTAAAAGTCTGTTGAATAAAGTCTTTTGGCACATATAGATGTTGATCCTCAAACAGACAGAGAAAGCTTTGAGTTTCAGGTTAGAATGTAGTCATCAAATGCCAGCTTCATACGCAACAATGTGACAGGAAAGAGTAAACAGGCTCAGCAGGTCTTCAGAGCAGGTGCCTCTGCCCAGACCTGGTGTTTCTGCTGCACAAGGAGACACTCAGAGGGAGATATTTTTATCCAGTGGGAGAGCCAAAAATAGGTCAATGTCATCCGAAATAACTTGAGAGCACCATTCATCTGCTCTCAGATCAGCCCCTGCACTTTCAAGAGCCTATATCCTGATTCTTACGGGGCAGAATGAGGAAAAATGTGCTGCTGTTCATTACCAGACTAAAAGCTGAGCTGCCTAGGTCTGAAAACATTGTATTTTGCAATGACGCAAATGAATGACACCTGCTACAGGCAAACACATGAATGTCAGAACATGTTAGAAGGGAGGAGGACCAGGATCTACGCAAATATCTCCATATATTCCAACTCAAACCACCTTAACATGAAGCTCTGTGTCCCATTTTCACTGTTCTGAGACCACTTAGCACTGCCTCCTTAGTGGGCTTGTCCTAAGCAGGTCCCAAAAGCCAAGAGATACATAGGGATACTGCAACTATAAAGCTGGATGGACACATATATAAAGCCACACTTACTGTTAATCCAGTTAAAAAGTTCCTAGTGAACCAACCACATGCTTGACCAGCATGTTTGTGTGTATTAGACAAAAATGACAGGGCTTAAGGAA
>JAZGTJ010000663.1:0-22173 GCA_036877575.1 Botia almorhae | reverse complement strand
AACACAACAAAAGGGGGAGATGATTTCATCAGTAAACTAGACGTGACACAATGGTTTTAGTGACCCAAATTTTGCCTCAGGATGGGAACAGTGGACACACAGTAACAAAGACCTCAGAATAATGTCAATGTCATCCAAAATAACTGAAGAGCAACGTATATCTGCTCTCAGATCAGCCCCGAATGTGCCCACATCCTAATATTTTTGTTTTAAAGGGCAAAAAAGATACAAATGTGCTGCTATTCATTACAAAATTCATTACCATGCTGAGCTGCCCACAGCTAAAAATATTCTGCAAAGATGCAAATTAATGACACAAGAGCATTCATTCTGCTACAAGTGATCTGTCCCAAATGAAGGCCTCAGCCTCTGTGGTTCTGCTCCACAGACACAATTTGGTAACAATATTGTTTCAGACACTACACGACGTAACAATGGTTTTAGTGATGTAAATTTTTCCTTGGCATAGGAAAGGTGAATAGACAGCAACAGAGACCTCAGACCACCAGACCACCAGACAGATAAACTATTCTATAGTTTAGCACAGCTATTCTATTATAAATAAGACTAGGAAAAGCGCTCTTGTGGTCTTTCACTGGGCAGATCTGATGCCAAAGCGACCAGCGCACAGCCTCAAAACGCAAAACCTGGTCATTTCTGCTACTGTCTCTGTGTCCACACACCTCAATCTAGATGAGCTGAACCACATGTTGTGATTGCTTCTACACACATACTGTAACAACCCAATACACATATTGTAACAACCCAATGACCTTCATTTCCACAAGGCCTCGACTATCACTTTTTATCAGCCAGGGTAAAATAATCCTTTGTGTCATATGGATCCACAGTGAGGGATATTAATGGCATCAACCACAGAGTTTGATCTCCTGTGCCATACAGTAAACCTGACCTCATGCAAATCATACATTGTTACATGGGGGATGTAAAGGGAATAATAGACTAAAGTGCAGATTCTTACAGAACACCCTTGGTCCTCTCGGACACCTGTGCAGAGACCCGCTCTGTATGTCTGAGAATTGAAGGGCGATCTCAAACGACAGCGCAGAGCCCTGCTAAGCAACCACAAAGAAGTCAAGCGGAAGAGATTCACCTGCCTGTCTGAGCACAGATCGTCTCGCTCCACAAATCCAAAAGGTGTGTGTCTGTTTCTGCAGCAGACTTCAAGGCAAAGGTGCATTTACATCAAATACTGCCTCTCTCTATATGCATGTTAAGAAACGAGAAAATAAAGATACAATATTGGTATATAACTATTTACATCATCCACCCCCCCCCCCAAAATAAGTGAATTTACCATCCCTTTGCCCACATCAGAAACTCTTTTATCACTTTTCTCCCACTAAAGATCTTCTTATAGGTTCTATCTGCTAACATTGGCAGAGAGCCAGCTCTCATCTCACTTCCTCCACTGCTTCCCTCTCCTCCAATCTTGTGACCACCCCTCTGCTTGTTCCCGTCTCTGCCTCCCAAGCAAATGTGCCGGTTCTGCTGCAGGGAGCAACTTTCTGCCCATAAACTGTTCAGGAGAGCTGTGTGGGGATGGAATCTGGGATTGAGATCTGGGTTTCAACTTCTGTGTGTGTATATGTATGTTTGTGCATATATGAGAGATGAGAGGGCTGGGACTGGAACAAGGTGCAGACAAAACTTGAACCCTTTGAGCCTAGCTTTTATGCATCAGCCTGTGCGCTACCGCTATGCCACAGCTCTAACACTTATGTATACCTAAGGCTTCCCAACAATGCTGCCTGTTCAACCGGATATGTTGGGACTGATCTGAGAGTACACAAACAAAACACAGGCAAAGAAAAGTGAGACAAACACCCAGACACATTATAAAGGTTCTATTGTTTGGGTTTCTATGACTCAGCAGCTGTGCAGGCAGATGAGAATGGAAAACACTGATCATTTGAGGGAGCAAACGTGCTGTTATTAAGATCTGAGGTGCAACATTGCAACTTTAGTCTGAAGGTGAAAATCTCATGAGCAAAATGCTGCTGGTCCCTAAGGGTCAAACACAGAGCAAAATCTATATCTATGTACATATACATTAGTAATATTCACAACCAAATGCAATACAGTTATATTTCAGAATACTACAACAAAAATCTACAAAATCTTTCATATGTTGCATAAATGTTGCATATATACACAAACATTTATTATATACATATATGCAAAAACATGCAAAACACATGATTTATGTGTGAAAATATGTGACAATATCTTTAGTCCCCTTTGTGAAAAATCAAAATACGGTTTACATTACTATGAAAAAGACGAGCAGTTGCAACCTCTTACATCTGAAAAAAAAATGTCAACAGTCAAATAAAATGAAGGATGGGCTTTTACCTTGTATACTTGACCATACGTGCCATTGCCCACCAGCTCCACCAGCTCAAATATTCCAGCAGGGTCCTAAAGAGAGAACAGCATAGGGTCAGTATAAGTAGTAACAAACAGAAAGAGCAACCCCTATACCCAAATAGCACATGCACATCATCAATATGTCTATATAACATCCGTTTACCATGTACACAATATAGTGTTTATCTGTAAGTTCCTTGTCAGATGTTGACAACATTAGCAGATGATTTCATAGGTATAATTTAGCATGTAGGTGAATCTGCTCTATTTAATATGTTAATAAGATCTTTGTATCTAAAAACATAATGCAATGTTCTACAATTAATAATTCACAACAACTAATCATTAGACAAGGAACATGAAATGAGAAATGCCCCGTTTACGTTCTGATTTCACGTTGACATTAATAAACATCTTTGACAACAGGATACAGCGACACTCCGTTTCCACCTGCAAGCTAATAACTTTCCAGCCTATGGGGACAGAAAAAACACAGGCATCCTCCATCACACAACTGTTGCTATGAAGCATCTCTCATGGCCTGCACCCAACCAAGTGTGAGATTCAAATCCAACACTCCATCTAACACCTAAATAAAGTCACGCCAAACAAAACGGTACGATGCAGGGAGAAAAGTGAGACCTTGTCACTGAGTGCCATTTAATCTGGTTTCACCCAAACAACAGCTTGTTAAGTTTGTGACACAAGATGTGTGTTTATGTATACTACACATCAGAAGCCCCATCACGATCACAGCTCTCCGGCTGAGAGGAAGCAGTTAAGATAAAACAGTCGGGGGGGGGGGTGGGTGGGTGGGGAGTAATATCTTCTGAGATGACATTGTTCAAAGGACAAAATCAGTAATGTGTGCGAGAGTGTTTTCGGTTGTGAGTGCACCAAGGAGCGCTACAGACAGCGAGATGACACACACACAGACAACGATTAATGGTCACATTTACACATACGAGTGGCATTCCACACGGCTGTGGCTCATTTTTAGGGCCACACCTGGTTTCACACACTGTGATTTGGCAGTTAAACTCCAAAATTCATTATTGCAACTGATTCTAAGTTCAATTTTATGCTAGTTAACCTGTTGTTCCTGATCCTCTCTAGTGTGTTGACTTTTGTTTTTAAACAGACAAGGATTCTCGTCTCACTGGGTTTGTGGTTTTGGTGCCTACACCCCAGAATGTACACTGTGCCAGAGAACATTGCGTTTCAATTCAATGCGTTCCAAGATTGTTTATAGTAGCTCTACCATGCAACCACAACATTAGAACATTTTTACCTTTGATAAACATTCACTGGCCAATAAGCAACAAGACAGAACCAACTGTGGTTTCAAAAACCCAATTGTGCCGCTACACTTAAAACGCATCAAGCCCTCAAAAATGGACCATACAAGTCTTAATCCAACAAATATTTCATCCAAGCATTTTTTATCTTTACATGTGATGCAGTATGTCTCAATGTACCATTTGTCTGTATGGAATCAACGGTTCATGCTAGTATCTCTCAGGGTAAAAGCTCGTACTGTTGATTCACTTTTGTATTGAGTCACTTCTAGCTGTTCACACTGTATTAGAGAAAAACAATTAGGTTTACAGCAATTCTCAAACCATTTTACACCAAGATGGTCCCAATGCTAATAGTTTAGTTGAAAAAGCTTCAACAAGCTTAATTGTCAGTGCTGAATGGGGGTTTGCCAGTCCAAACAGTTCACAAAACCACTTGTAGCATACACTCATACGCAAATCAAATCCAAATTGGGCCATGTCAATATTAGAGGTGCAGAAATGCCCTCTGTGATCACACCACTGGAACGCTGTAATATGACATGAGTAAAAACAATATTTACATTTATGCATTTGGCAGACGCTTTTATTCAAAGCGACCTATAGTTTATTCAAGTTATAAATTTTATCCAACAAGATTTTTAATTATTAAATGTGCAAAGATTGATACATAACTCCTGGTAAATAATACTTAATAATAGTATTGTGAGACACATGTTGAGTGGAGGTGTTTGAAAAACAATGATGACATTAGCCGTTAGCCAACATTACCGTTTATTTCACATTTTGATGAATATAACACAATTTTTTGTGGATTAACATGCATTGTTGAATTATACACATGACCCGCAACTTACAATAATGAAGTAAACAAGTTTTACAGTGACTTTAACAGTAGCAACTTTCAATGAGCAAATATATGCTAAAGGACATATTCATAAAGCTGCATAAATCTGCAACCTTCGCCTTGTCTGTTTTCTCCTTACTCAGCCCTTCTTTTTACAGAGGTCTCTCGGCCCCCTCTCCTTCACCTCAGGCAGAATGGCCCTTCTCCCCGGCTGTATCAGCACTCATGTCAGTAACTGCAGCTATGAAAATGAGTTTCATTTTTTATCCATTTCCTCTTCCCTCGTTTCTTTCACTGCTTTGGGAAGAAGGATTCGTATTCTCCCTGCAAACCTTATAGTCTTGTTTCTTCAAAACAAGGGTCTGCGTGCAAACAGTCAGTGAGGAAGGTATGAACCAGAGGCAGGAGAGAATGAAGGACATGGAAGAGTTACCAGCCCTGCAATTCATTCAGGTTTTTGTTTTGGGAGCGAACACGAGCGGAATATTTTGTTATGGCTCCTGACATAACTTCACAGACATGCCTGACAGAAAGGGAGAAAACTGCCTCAAATGTGCTAATTCTTGGAAGCGAAGGGAAAAATTTAAACAACTTAGGGAAACAGTGGCCAACATACTGCAACTCATCCAATACAATGTTGCTTGTGAACGTGCAGCCTTTGTTATGCAAACAGCTGCCACCACTGTATTCATGAGTTTACACATTTGTAGTTCAAGGTGAATAAGTACAGCTGATTTTCAACATTCAGAGCAGTTTATACCATCCACAATCTCTTCTCTTCGTTTTCTGGATGACCGCTCTGCTTAACTCCGGCTTTGGTTTACATTAGAGTCTGTGTGCTATAAACACTTCATAATGCCTGACTGCTCACATTCACAAATATTTCTGTCTACATCCATATTTGATATGGCACAGGAAGGAACTGAGGCGTAAGTACTTGCAACACATTTTTATACGTTTTATAAACTTTTTATGTATACGCGTAAAAGGTACAAAAACAGTGTATTTTGCAAGGTCATATTTCTGTTTTACAATCACGAACAGTTTCTCAAGAAAGCCACGGTCACTAACTCAAACCCTTCAGACTGGCAAGTGTTACCAGACTAGTTACGGTACAAACTAATGAGCTAAATTACATTACCATCATTGCTAAACTTTTGCCTTATCCTATTTTATATATTTTCCAGCATTTCATTAAAGCAGTGAGCCATACATTACTCATAAGGCTATATATGTTACAATTTACAATTATGCATTTGGCAGACGCTTTAATCCGAATGTGACTTACAGTACATTCATGTGCTCCCTCAGAAGCAGGGACGTTACAGCGATTTCATAACATAAGTTACACTGTCAAAGAGCCTCTAATGGCTTTTAAAAGCCTCGGAGCAAATTCTCGATTTATGACTGCAATTAGTGTCAAGCTTCACAAAGAAGATTTTCAAAACATTTTCTTGTTTAGGTATCAGCCTTTAAAGCATGCATGCCTTATTATGCAATAATAAACTCATAATAACAATATTACACAGCAGGTTGCTGAGAAACCAGAAAGCTAGTTTAATCAAATGTAACAAGGTATGCGTGTAAATAAGCAAATGTTTAAAATGGATTCCTATGTAGAACACAAAATGAATACTTGGTTTGCCTTCAGGCCTCTTACAACCATATCATCATCATCATCACCAGTGTTGCTTTCTTCCAAACATGTGATGCACCACAAACTAATGTACTGCCTGGGGAGAGGGAAGAGGCCACATCTCTGTCATCACAAGCCATTGAGTCATGTAAAAGGCAAATGAAGATGGTTCCGAGATCAATACACAGAACCCTGGAAAGCCAATGTCTACTGAACCCGCTGATCAATGCCACAGTGATAACGTAAACCTCTGGCTCCGAAAATACATCTCGGACATCAAAGCTCCCAGTCAAGTGAGACAAGCATCTATTTGCGCTGACATACTATTTTGTCATTCCCAAGGAGCGCAAGCGGAGTCTGGAGTGCTGCCTTGAGCCGTCAGGCGGCATCAACACTGCTGAAGGTTTTTCCAATGCAAGAGTTAGGAATTACTTGCACACAACATCACAAAAATGTGAAAATCTTAAAGGGATTCAACATGTGGTCAAAAGATCTTTCTGATATTCCTCAGCTTATAGATAAGCAATCCGTGGATTTTACAAGATTACAACCTTAACAACCTCAACAGAACTAGTGTAGAACTAGTGAACTGTCCACATGATCTTGTTTGCAACAGCAAAAAAGTCCTTTCAGGGGTATGAAAACAAACTTATTTCGATTGCTGCAAATACACTTATTTGCTAGAAGTCCGCAGTTCTTTACCACTGGCAAACATACAGCAAACCTCTGGCAGCAGCAGTTAGTGTTCTTTGAACTTGGTGTTCTTTGAACTTCTGCTCTTTGAAAAATATCTAACACGCTACTGGAAAAATGACAGACAATCAATCACGGCTGTCAAACGCTTAACTGTAATGAAATGTGAGCCAGCACAATAAGACAAAGAACATTTATTTAGAAAGTAAAGACAGTCGATGGTGATCAAGTCCCATTGGCTCAGTTTAAAAGTCACGCTATCTTTTCTCTATTCACAGTGTCAAAGGTCAACAGAGACCACAGACAACGTTTCCTACTGTGAGAAACCATAATTGAAAGCGGTTTTAAACAGATGGCCAGTCTGTTAAGCAGACTTAGGAGAAAAAGGAAATAAGTCTCTACTAAATGAATGTCCACAGTCGTACTTGTACAGAAAATGGGTCAGTAGACGTCTGCTGGGGGGGGAGATTTAGGACGGCTAACGCTGCAGGGCACAGGCTAACTGCAGGCACAAAACACCCACACAAGCTCTTTCAGCTACAGCATTAGCAGTCACATGCAATGGTTGGGGCTCTCTGTACCTCTCGATCTTCTAAATACAGTTTGAAGTCTTTTGATGTGGGATAACATTTTTCATACGGGACTATCCTCTATAAGTCTATATCTTTATCTATATAAATATCTATAATCTTTATCTATATCCATCCATCCATCTATCTATATCTATATAAAAACTGCAAATTGCTACAGACCAATGTGTGTCAAATTTACCTGAACTCCTCAGGAAAAACTAGTGCCATCCAAATAGTTTCAGTCAGAATTAGCCGTTCCATCTTTAGCAACTATGCCTCGTCTTTTCTTGGTGCACATTTATAATTAAATCATGCTATACAAGAAACCCAGTGGCCTGGCTGCCATCAGATGGAATGGAATGCAGCTCAGTACTGGGTGCAATAGCAAGTGACTAACACATATATATAATTCCCCCATAAATGCATTCAAAATCTTCTATTTCTGTCATTTCCTCACAATGAGTATCACAAACACCCAGAGTAAACATCATACTCAATGATGTCAACCACAGGAAGGTATTAACAGCCCTTCTGTCACTGCTGTTCTTAGCAGGAGTGCAGGTATGATCTCACTATCTCTCCCTCACGTTAGCAAAAGCACACACACACAGAGCAGAGTGTACGGATGTCAGGTGATGGGGGAGGGGGGAGCAGACGGTACACCACCTGGCCTTCACAGCATCAGGCCCAGTAATACTACATCTCGCAATGCTGCTGAATGAAAGGAAAACATACAGAGCTTAAAACCTTGAGAACAAAAAAAAGAAAAAAATGAGAACAAAAGCAGGATCTTAAGGCCACTAAGCAACACAATCTAAAAGTGTGCGAGCCTACTGCTTAAGCCTTGACCAAGCCTCACTGCTCTGTTCCCATCCTCTTTAAAGCATTTAGAGACCCAAAGAAATCACCTGACAGGCACCATTTTTTATCTTGTGACATACTTCCTACTGAAACAGGATGTCTGGGCGAGACATATTGGAGCCCTCGTCTCCTTTTCATAGCCAAAAGCAGTGACAGAAGTCAACAATTTATTTAAGGAGCAACATTTTCCCCAAATTAATTTGCAGGAGCTTTTATTTTATTATTTAAACGAGGGCATACTGTATGTTTAACCACATTTTTGTTCAAAAGATTACATATTAGTTTTACCCTCAACAGCATTTGCCTCAGAAACAGCAAATACAGATACCTGGCATGTACAGTGTCTAAACCCATAACTAGTATAAATTATTATGAAATATTTCATATGATGTGTCAAAAAAACATGATGTGTCTGGGGCAGTCCTGGTTAATTTCTGACCCTGGTCACATGTTCATCGTAAGTCATCGATATGTTTGGCCCATTTGCCCAGAAGACTGTACATTTTAAAACATATATATCTGAAAATACATTTAGTCAACATCTAGAAGTATACAGTAGATTATATAATCGATCAATCTACGTTTAAAAATATATATACATTTAAAATGTACAGTTAAGACAGACAGACAGACAGCGGGCCTAACAACACTGTTGCTGTTTTATACCTGACCCCTGAACAAACCAAGGTCTTCCCAATTTCAGTGTAAAGTTGAAAATTGCAAGAGAATGAACAGAGAGCGTGTCCATCTCATTTCAAGGTTTGCGGTCACAGCACTGAAGTCAGGTGTTGTCCTTGGGACTAGGCGAGGTTGACCAAGTAACGCTAAACATCACTCCCATACATGTTGGACACAAGCCTTCTGTTCCAGAGAAAGCGTTTATGAATGGCCTATCTGAGCATGTGCTGCACTGAAATATTTCTCCACTACCGCACGTCAGCGCTTTCTGCTTCTGTGTGACCTATTTCTCTCCTTCAAATACAACATACAAGAGAAAGTGCACTAGTCTGACTGTATCTGAATGAATGTGAGAACGCCGAGTGTTTTAACACGCGCGACGACGCGCTGTTAACTACAAAAAAACCTGCTTTAAAAACCTTATGCAACAAAACGGTGTTTACATGCGGTTCGGAACCAAATAATTGACATTAAATAACAACAATATTTATTTTTAGGTGAACCAGGTCTTAATGGGTGTGAGATTGTCTGTAGCACTTACAACTCACACACTCGGACTAAGCAGCAGCCATGTTTTAAAAAAACATTCTGCGTTGGCCTCAAGCATTATCAGGCATTTTATCGAATGAAAGCTTAGACTCTGCGTGAGAGAGGAATATACTATGACATTACGCCACATTCAATCAGGCCTTGAGAGAGTAACGTGAGTGAAGGAGTGCAAGGTCAGGAACAGCGTGGAGATTTCTCCTGCTCTGATGCACAGATCTAAGGCCTTTAAGAAATCCATCTCTCGGTGTGGAGGTCCGTGCCATTGTTAGCCCCTGCTGACAGAAAGTAAAACTCAGGAAGTGATGCGAGTGGCCTTTAAAACTCACTACTTTCATGGAAGGGTATGAATAGCCAGGGGCAATATACCATTCTGTCACTATGATCTGTAAAGGGCAGAGCGCATGGCTGGTATTAAGGAGATTATACAACAGTTAGTTCAGGTGCTCTTATTTAATTGTGACATTTAGTATAACGACACTGGGATGCTTTACTGTGTGCATCACCCCACTGTCTGAGATCCAGGCTACTCCTTACTACTCCTGTGCACTACCTTGGATGGGTTAAATGCAGAGGACAAAAAAAGTCTCGGTATGGGTCACCATACTTGACCTGCACGTCACTTCATCAGTGGCACAAAAAGTCATGGGTTTGACTTCCAGAGAACACATCTACAAGTAAAATGCACAGCTTGAATGGATTCGATACAAGCAGAAAAGTTACCAGGATGTTAATTTGCATTCACATTTTTTTACAATAAATTTTGTTGGAAGTGAATCACACAATCTGGTGGCTGAGGGAAGCCACGATGGTGATGCAGTTTAAATTTCCCAACTCCTATTCAAACGAGGGGTGACATCTGTGACCCCACGTGATCTGTAGTGTTTCAAGCATGCACACACAGATCCACGTGTGAAACAGCAAAGCACACTAATGCAGCAGACACAATGGAGGGCCAAATCAAAAGCACTCAAAACGCTATCTTCCCATCCCACGCGCTACTTACCCTCGCGAGCTGAGAAAGGAGAGCACTCCGCGTGCTTTCCTTCAGCCCATTAGATCATACAGCACACAGAGTAATTGGTTTATGGCCGCGGTGAAAGTATGCCTCACCATGACGCTATATGGGAAGATGGGCAGGCTATTCTTTAAAACTGCTGATCTGATTTGACCCTCTTTCCGAGTTTACTTTTACACACGTTTCGCTCTCGTGTCATCATGCATATCTTTATACTTGACAAACACATTGATCTAAAACGACATTCGGTGCATTAATGGTATGCATCTATCAATATGCATCATCAATTAGAATCGAACATGACTATGAACAAAAACGACAGTATATTAGCCAGACTGACAGTTTTTATAAGCCGCGAACTGATGTATAAACGGAGCCTTGTTAGGAAGTAATCCAGTTTATCCACTCTGAAGCCGCAGAAAAAAACATGCGAGTTATTTAGTAGGACGGGAAGAATTTTTTACATACATCACACCACGAATATACATTTGCCAGGCTGGACAAATAGACCACGTATTTGCAGTGCACGGCGGTACATTTTTATTTATACTTATCGATTAATGGGTTAGAGAACAGACACAAGTGGGCAGAACAAAGAGAAGGCTATTATGAAAGCTAATAATAACAGTATGTGTTATTATTTAGGAAATGCCTTCATATAGTTTTCCTGCTACAGCATCAGGTTATCAGGATTCTTTTAAATTAATCAAATACTTAATTTACATTTTTCTGCCATAATCTGTAATAAGTTTCACAAGCGGCACCTTGATCTGACGAATGCTGCTATGCCCACAGCCTCATAACAGCTGAACATGGAGTAAAAACGCCTCTGATCATAAATAAAATGACTTATCGCTCATTATTTCTTTATTTACTTTACACTGTATTGGCTGTAGCGGTTGCGCCGTGGTAATGGCAGTTGCTGTCTACACCAGTATTCAGCACTGCATCTTCAATAAAGGACACATAACTTACCCTTAACGCCGAGAGGTCTATTTCATCCAGACTCCGAGCCGGAGAGTCGCTCGCCATGTTGAAGAGGGAAGAAAACCCGAATTACAATAAGAACAAAGAAAATGAATTGACTATCGCAGACGGTCGGTTGACGTTTTTCTCCTTGACGCGTTTAAATCAAATCCGCGTCCCTTAGATCGGTCTTGCTTATTTCACAGTCCTTTTATGCAGGCTTTTACTGGACCTCAGTAAGATTCCTCCCCAGCAAACAGAAACATCGTGTGGGCTGAGGACGGCATGTTTTTCTGCACCAGCTACAGCTCTTTCGGTCTCTACACTGTCGGTGAAACGAAATCTCAATGCTGCTTGTCTTTAGAGTAGCATCAATCAGATTTGAGGGAGTGGTTAAAACGAAGGGGTGTGGTCTAAATGATAGCACCGCCCATTGCTGTTTCTTCTGTGCAGTTAATACTTTTAAGAAAACGTGTGAACAACTCTTCACATTTTATTCCCACACAGCTTGCAATACTCTTTGCGTACTCAGTTTCATGTGCAATGCTATATATTTTAATAAACAACTCTGTCATGTTGACTTTACTACTTCTTAAATTATTAATGCAAACATTAATTTAGGAAACTGTTGCTCTTCATTGAGTATGTTGTTGTTTTGATGGCAGTTATAAATAAGCCTACGTGGTGACTTTTAAGAAGATTTTGAAGCATACTTCTGTGACACATTATTTGGATTGAGTGACAGATTAAATGACATTGCGTACAGCCACTCTTTGTTTTCTGACATAAACATGTAAAACAGATTCAATTGTTTGAGTAAATCGTGTGTTTAAAACGTTCATGTTTCAGAATTTAACAATACACACAGAAAGCGGTAGAATATGTCTGGTCCTGAGTTTTAAAGGAATTATTTATGCTTGTCATATATGTCGTGTTAAAATGTTTAAAATCAATGTGGTCCAGCAAACTATATTAAAAGATAAATGTAGTGAGATTGTAATCTTTTCTGATAGTAATTGTCAAGTTCTACCATTTTAATCTGTTGCCACAACAACAGCAGTCCTTACACAGCTGCTGCAGCCACCCTGAGGTGTTTTCATGAAACCTGACCTATATAGTGCTTAATCCATTTGTAAGGAACTCCCTGTTTTCATAAGTCTACATACCTCTGCAACTACATGAAGGTGACCAACATAGTGTTCTGTTTTGTTGTAGACAACTTGTAGTTCACTAGAATTTCTAGAGTAAAATGACTTTTTCACAAGATGTCCCAAAGACATCGTCCAAAATTAGAATAGTGAGATATTTCATCTGTCAAAACTAATCTTTACAAGCATTGAAGAAAACAAAGTGTTTACACTGTGAGACCTGTGAGAACGTGCTGTTTTAGCATGTTGATTGGCTTAATTAAATATATTAATGGCACCAAATATTAATGGTAATTTGTGTAAAATGTATATTATCATTAGATTACCATGCTACTGCTATATTATGTACTATATTTTTATATATTTACATATACAGTGTTGTCGATTTCTTGTTAAAAGATAACATTCCTACAATTTCTTGTATTATTTTAAAAGATCGCATAGAATAAAGTCATTGTACAAAGCAGATTGTAATATAGATTTACGCTGTAAGTACCGAATGTAGGAGTTTCAGTTCATATAAATCTGTATTATAATTCCACAGATTCTTTTATTATTGCCTATTCAAAACAACTGCTCAGCAACTATTTGACACAATTGTATTTTCTAGCTCTCATTACTTTGCATGCAAGGTTAGAGGTTGCTATTTTCTTCAAATGTCAGTAAAGCGCAAGCCAGATAAGGGTCCCTCATTGTCTTTTGATGAAAGAAGATTGTGTGTATCATTTATGATTACAGTATCTGTTTCCAAACCGCATGGCATTTCAATTCATTTCATAATGGGGCTTTTTGTCTGGCTGCCCTCTTACTTGTACTTATCTTTTGGGGTCTAAGAGCAAAAGAACCGTAGTAATAAATGGGTTTACAGTTGTGAAGCTTTAGCTGTTTCCACCATTCCACCACTGAGATACAGTGAATGTTAAGGTTCAAAAAAGTGATTTTGTACCTCTTTGTGTTGGTACCCTGGGGCTGGGGCTCCTGAGATAAGTGTAGTGAGGTAAGATTTACAGGGAACAGTAGATTCACTTATAGGCATGTCCAAAAATTCACTGGGCATGTTGATGCTGAAATTATCCAGTCAGTCGCCCCCTGGTGGTTGCAACATAAAACAGCCGATTAACAAGTTAATATTATAAATTAATCATTTTAACATTAAGACATCTTGGTTTTAAAAGAAAACCAGTATCTATATCAATCATCTATCAAGGAAGTAGGATTTTCAAGGAAACTGGATTTTCAGGGTTTAGGGCCAGTGTCTATGTGGATGAAGAGTGTTTGTAACGTTTCTGCACCACAGAGATACTTCTTCAGTAGCAACCCAGTTTTCATTTAGTAAAGACCTGTTTGTCCTTTTATCTTTTAGCTTTCAAAGGCTCCGCTATAAGAGTTGCCTATAGAGGAATAAATTGCTAAAAGACCGAGCATTTGGTCACTCTGTGAACAAGAAAGCCTTTCAGCTCTATGGAATAGACTGAAAGAGCTGAAAGACCCTTTACAGCTAAACATGCATAATCTCTCAGCCTCCAAAACATAATAAAAACAACACACAATGTGTGCACTGATGACACAGAGAAGTGATTTATGCTGGTCTGTGAAGAGAGAGTGAACGGCCGTAGAAAAAAGACACATCTGAAGAAACCCAGTCTATGACGAGCGAGGTATTTGCATGTCTTATTTAAAACAATTTAAAACTTAATTCATCAGATCAACTCAAAGATGTATTCAGGCCCCCCACAAAAAAACTTGTAGTCCAAGTTTTAGCAAATGCACTGATCTTCAGATTTCCAGGATCTGTTCCTGTATGCCTTCAAACTATACACAATGTCAGTCTCATTCTTTGGTGGAGCTAGATGGCACATTGTATGGTGCTTGAATTCTTGCACTGTGTTTCTCTGACTATGTGTATTTTTGTCTTAAGAATGGCTCAGAATACAGTATTTAAAAAATTGTGAAATCTGGTTGAGGCAAACATAAAGAGAATCTTCACTTCTCTAAAATATTAAACATTATAGTATTTTAAAATTGTGGTGCATCACGAATGCCAATGTATCATTAAAATATTATGCCAGAGGGAGCTTTTCGTGTGATCTCACGGAGGACCGGATGTAAACAAAATATAGATTGTGATGCATTTTTATTATTATTGTTATTCATTACTATTCATGTTTACATTTGCTGGCTAGTGCGATAACATATTTTTCCTCTGCTCTTGTCTTTGATGAACAGATATATGTTTTCATGTACAGATAAAAAGCGCAGTCATGTCGTTTCCACTCTTCAACATCCCTCACATTACCAGATAATCTGGGCTGAACATCGGACCTGACCCGACCCCGATTTATTTCTAAGATTTTTTGGAGGGTAAAATCGGCCAGAGAATCCTGTAGTCTGAGCCCAGCAAATGTCTAGCTGCAATGGCACACTGCAGTTAGGCTGTGCATTTAATGCAGCATGCAGCACTTAGCTCTTGGCAGTGGGCCCTTGGGAACACATCTCTAGGTGATCTCTACAGTGGGCGGCATGTATGGCCCTGGAATCTGTTACAGTACTTTTCTCTTCTTTCAGATCGCCCACTATTGAAGGTAAAAATTGGTCTAGGCTTGACTCAAGTTATTGATTCTTGCCCACAAAGAGTCTGTTTAGATGAGATAGGTATGAGGTTATACAACTCTTGCTTTGCTATTATGACCCAGCAGAAACAGTGTATTTTTGCTGGGTCATAATAGAGTTGTCTATGAGAATGAGTTGTCTATGTTGAATCTATAGACTTTGTAAATGTTGCCACCCTGAACCCAGCAACAGTTGATTTAGGTCAGAATGACACATTATTTCATTCCCCATGTTGTCTCACATGATACAATACGAAGAAGAAAATCAAGGAGTGTTTTTTCTTAGCACGCTGTTATGCAAGCTTAAAATAAAATTTTATTTCCTGTAACTACCTGTACATTAACTGGTAGCAACCTCATTCTCATGATGAAAGCTTACATAATCATAAGGTGTGACATGAAACAGTATGTTCACTGTAAGACATATTTTGCCCCTGGCTGTTACACCAAATTACCTCACTGCATATTGTGTGTGAGGCTACTAGACATCTACACTAGACAACTACATACACAAAATAATGCTGCATAGGTTGTTTGTCAGGATTAAGCACAATTAAGTTTTATAATGTGGATTTATTTCTGGATGAAACGGCATATTTAAAAAAAATGCGGGTAAGACTTTATTGCAAATATTCTGCGTTACATGAACGTTAACAAAACAAGTAATTACATTTTCATTAACGATTACAACGAAAAAATCCTATTTACATTTACAAATACCAATTTATGAATCTTTTTTTCAGGAAATGTGCATTAAAAGGTTATTAGGTAAAAAGGTAAAAGAGATTAGCTAATACCTGAGGAAAACGTGGGTGTGTTTTGACCAATTTAAATTCAATTTGACCTAAATTTGTTGAATTTGATTCAACATTATACATTATTGTAAGATGTTTGACCGAAAACACAGATCAACATGAGGGCGAGTATGAATCATGATTCGTTTTTAGTGGAATGGTTTAAGCAAGGAGTTAAAAGTATTCATCATGGGATTATACTTGCAGAACCTGTCTGAAAATGTCTCTTGCCTGCTTCTGCTAGTAGTGTGTCCAATCAGGACAGACTGGGTGATCATTTGAGCTGCTATCGCCATCTATAGCTTTGGAGTTTGAACAACAGCAAAAAGAGTGATTGGTATAGGGCAATAAAGTGTTACAGGCTCTCCAATGGATGTTTCTGTGCACAACACCACAGAAAAACAAATCTGACAGCACAGACCACCACAAACTGTAATTTCCCTGGCATCTGCTTTTCTTAGCTAGTTAAAGATACTCTATGATCAAAAAGATATTTACATACATGTAATTTTACACACAGCATTTTATATTTACCAGCTTACGGACAAGGAATTATAATGCTTTACTTCCCATTAATAAGAATTCAGTAGCAATAGGCGTGTGAATGTATTCGTTTATATTACAAGAATAATGAGCATTAAATAAAGACACATTATTAACATATGGGCTCTGAATACACATCGAGGCAAATTTGCCTGACAAAGCTTCTCTACTTCCACAAGAGAACAATTTACTTAATGATCCATTTCACAAAACCAGAGCACTACAGTACACAAAAATTAAGACGGTAATCATATTTTCAAATGACATGTGGGGTTGGTCAGACTTGACAACTCAGCAATCGACCAAATAGCTCAAGGAATTCGAATGCGCTCAATATAAGGATACTTGTTGAGTAGGTTTAGACTTTTAGACCATCAATGATAAGAAGCCATTAAGGTCAGAGAAATAATCTATCAAAATAGACAGCCTCTTCATTTTAATATCTCAGAACATGATTCCTCTCAGAGGATGTCATTAATGTTGCCTCAGATGCCTCCCACAATGAGGCACGTTTGGGGACAAGCCAGTAGCTGAATTTGCATTTAAATTGCTTTATAATGAGTGCGTTTCAGACTTCCAGGATTCCACTGGGCACAGACCGGAGCCAGTCCTCTTGTCAAACAACTGTGTTAAAACTAATGTTTAGAAAAATACAACTCAGCCACTAAAAGGCAAAGTTTGATTAGATTCCTGTGGTTTTTAATTTTTGAGGATTTATTTGGTTTATTTAGTGCAAATGGCTGTACAAATGCATTGCAACACAGCTGATCAAAGATCTCGATAACAACGATAGCTATGGCTTATCTGTCCAATTCAAAACTAATGAAATGAAACTAGCAAACATACTGAAACATCACAGAAACTGCTCTGTGATGTTTGGCTTTGTTGTCACTTAGATGTAAAATTAACGGTACATTCGGTGCTCTGGAATCCACTGTTACTTTCCACTAAACAGAGAAAGACAGTATACCACAATCTTATGTGTTCCATTTCAATAGATTCTGAGGTTAACAGATAATTGCATTGCCCTTTAAAAACTGTAACGTTTCCATTCATATTCCCAAACAGCATCTTTAATTTATTCATAAAAAGTTACAATGACCAAAACGATCAGTTAAAATATCGGAATAAAATGCCTCCAAAACACATTCCCACAGAAAAGAGCAAGGAATTGGCTGCACTGATATTGAAATATCATGGACAAATGTGGAAATGACAACAACCACTGACTCAAAAACAGTCACTGACTAAAAATGAACCCCTGCCACACGTGTGAAAAGGAAAATGTAGGATTTGATGAGACACATATTGCTGTTGGGTTTTGAGAGGAAACAACCGCCCTCAGACACTCAGCACAAGAAATTCACACACACACAGATTGTCTGGTCTCCACAAAGCACTGACGCTTAGAGACAGGCAGCAGGGCTGGACAGTGAAAGCCACGGCAGATTCAGTCTAAGAGCAGGTTCACAGACAGAAAACACATATCACTGTACTCAGCCTGTCATGGATGCTGTTCCACTGGGGATGCCACAGTGTAAAATGAGCTGGGGTGACAAAATTAAATCTGACAGGACCATTTTTCCATTTTACTCTTTGAGTGGTGTTTCTACAAACGAGCCATCTCTGCCAATAAAATCTAAACTTCTTTATGTACATTAGAATGAAAATTTATTTAAAAGGCCCTCCTGTTTTGGCAACCTTGAAAGGCAACTTTTAACATTATAATAAAAACACAATATATGCTGGTAATGTGCTTATAAAATATTTTGTATATATGTACATTTATAACACTGACAAAACGTTACGAAACAATAAAAAGTCCATATTGTTTGTGGACACTTTTCCTTCTGTTTTCAGTCTGTGTGCAGTTTCACAACTAAAACAGACTTGGTTGTCTAGCAGACTGGTATCTTTGAATTTGTTTTCCCTGCACTGGCAGTGGATCGTCTTTGCTGTAGTTCTCAATTGGCAGCATTAGGTCCAGATCTCAGTAGGCACCATTGCTTCTTTGGTGCCCACTGAGGGCATGAGGTTCTCCTCACAGAGGAACTCCAGTGGGAACTGCACCAGGAAGCCCCTAATCTTCCTCAGCAGCTCCTGAGCTTTAACAGGGTCTTCCTTGTCAAGACCAGGTTTGGACTGGTAACTCGAGAGCTCTTGTTTGTTTCGCACAAAACTGGAGGGCAGACAGCGGAAAACCTGGAGAGGCACCACAACATGTCAGAATTGAGAAAAGTGCTTCTAGTCTGCATAATCATGCTAAATCTATGAATGGGGGTAACTGTAAAAGCTAACCAGCCAAACCCTGCCCTACTGATTTCCATTGCTGGTCATGTGATCCCAATATGATGCCACTATGAGTGATATTCACCCTTATATTAAACAGCTTTTTATAGCTGTTATAAAATCTGTCAAAAAATACTTTTAAAGTGCATCTGTAAAGGGGAGAAATAAAATTTCCCAATTATATGTGTGTTATGATGAACTTGATTTTGCCAAGTAGAAAAACAACATTGTTGGTCCTGGATCTTTCTATCAACCAATCAGATTGTGTAAATAGCTTCAGGGTCAGCGTGAGGTTTAGGCCTTGTACTGGGTTGAGGCCAATATGCCCCCCTGAATAAACTTTAACAGTATATACATCTATTATTTCCTTAGATTTTAGAGATAACTTATGGTTAGGGCTATGGGTAGGGTTTAGGTTAGGACTGTGTATCTTTGAGAGGATCTTTTGTTTTTGTCCAGTACCAACAAAAAAAGATGTTAATTCAGAAACACATCTTACTTGGAAAAATCAAGTATGTATATGTATGTGAAACACTGTTTAGTTTTAGGGCTTGTATGTGAATGAACAATTATTCATTATTATTGGCCTGCCATGAGCTTGCCAAACAACCAGCCAAGCATGAGATTTTCAACAGTGATGGAGAGCAATACATATTTGAATGAGCAAAACCTCTAAATCATTATTCATATTCTCAATGCGATAGGAAGCTACTCAAGAAAGACAAAGGCAGAAATATTATTAATAATTGCTAAGAAGTGTATTGCAATGAAGTGGAAATCAGATACTCTTATTAAGGAGGTTAATAACTGTGTACCCCTGAAAAATTTAACATACTGGTTAAGAAATAAAAGTAAAGCCTTTTATAAAATTTGGCAACCACTTTTCTGTTATATGGAAGAAACTTCAATAGACCATATGGATTCTCTTTTTGAGTAAGGTTTTGCACTGTAATAACTATGATATCCTGTATCATTCCATATATTTTTTATTTATTGATTTATTTCTTTTCTCTCTTTCTTTCTTGTCTTGTATTGTCTTGTCTTGTGTAACAAGTTATGTAAGATTTGTGTTTTGTAATTCTTGTTTATGTTATAGTTCAAAAGCAAAAATAAAATATTGAAAAAAAGAAAGAAAGACGAAGGCAATCACACACACCTTCTCATAGATGGTGGCGTTTCTACCCGAGATGGTCATCCACACGTCTTTGTAGAATCGGTCACTGATGGGGTCACTCACATCAATGGTAGGGTCAGTAAAAGCACCAAGAATGGTTCTGGATTATGAAAGAGGAACATACAGCGTTAGCTGGGATTCAGTTTTGTGTTGTTAACATCAGGACTGTGGGCTCTCCATCAGAGCTTACTTGAAGCACTCCAGTCGGAGCTGCAGGGCAAACTTGCCAGCCTGATACTCCTGTCCATCCATCACTGATGGCATCATTTCCGAGTCCTCAAAAATCACAGCCACCTCACTATCCCTTTTCCCCAACATGCTGCGGTCATTGATGTTAGCCGAGCCTGAAAACCAGAGACAAACGAGAGAGAAAAGAGAACCAGTATACGATGAGTAAAGCTGACTGGAAAGCAGAACAAGTCAGAAGTTCTGAGGTACCAGTGATGCTCATGTATCTTTAAAGGGATAGTTCACCAAAAATGAAAACGGTCATCGTTTACCCATCAGCATTATTATATAAGTTATATATAGCAAAATGTTGCTTCTTTACATTTATAAAATGCATAAAATTTAGAATATATTTATAAATGTATCTTTTTCGGTAAATCATATCATCAATTATAATAACTATGAAAGAAAGGCAGGGTGCGTGACTGTGGGTTTGTCAAAATGAAATGTAAAAATTTTATTTGCACCCAAGGGCAAATAATATTCACGGGAAAACATGACTTTCTATATCATTCAGTTTCTATATCATTCAATCCAAAAGATTGAATCCTGAGACATTTAACTCAATAACACACAAATGTTCCAGCTCCAAGATCAGAGATAACTCAATTGCAGTATGAGGCTAAATGTCCCTATCTGCTGCCTCCTGATTCATGCCTTTTTTCATTTGATATCTTGTATCGTCTTCAGAAATCTACAGCTTTATCAGAATTGACTTGCGTACCTTTAATGGCTTTCCTCTTGTCCTTGCGCTTATGCATTATTAGATTTCTTTTATTGTTATGATACGTCTTACAGCCCGGGTAAGAAAACACAGATATGAGGAGCGAGATAAGCTTAAAACTGTCGAGCAATGGAAACTGTCGAGCAACTGTCGACAGAAAACAGTATTTCCTTATCTCATTCAAATCAGATCTTTTGGACGTGAAAGGCTGTTGACGTTATCACATGAGCGCTATTTTAAGCAATCAGAGGACAAACACTAAAACAACCATTTAGTTTGTAATTAAGCCTTTGCATCTGAATGTTATTTATGTTTCTCTGCAATGCTTTTAATGCTCAAAAAATTTACTTATCGCACAATGAATAAGTTATTTAAGTTTCTCTTAAATAAATGTAATTTAGAATTTACGTTTCAAAGTCCATGTTTTACCAGACTTTTCCACAAGGGGGCGTATAAGCATTTAGCCACCAGTTGGGTTATGTATGGGTGCTGAGAGCTAACAAAACAAAAGCAGGCGTGCAAAGTTTTATTAAAATTGAAGTTATGCCCCATGTTGCAGTCAACCCTTCCTCTTCTTATTAACTCACCAAGTATGACCGTGTTGTCATCGGCGATGAGCAACTTGCTATGAACGTAGATGAGTTCACTCATCAGTCTCCCTTCCAGCTCTGCATGAGTTCTCAGACCACAAAATGAGATGTAGTTCATCCACTGGTCATCCACTATAGGGAATTAAGAGAGATAGAGGGTGATACTTCTCTTGCAAACATGCCCCGGATGAAGTGTCATCTCTTGCCATGATAAAGATCATTCTAGAAAGAAAGAAGATCTCTTATGTGCCAGTTTTGCCCATCGCATGTAGTATAAAAGAATGGACGGTCTTGTAAGTTTGTTTGACCATTTTGGATCCTTCTAAGCAAGAAATGCAGCAGCTACTAACATTAGGTAATTCAGGTATTTAGTAAATGGGACCAAACTAGGTTCATAAATGTCACCAGTTGAAAATTCATGTTTTAGCAGTGTTTTGATTGCTTCTTTATTTGTTGGGTCCAGACATGGCTGGCTGGATGGATGGATGCGTGGGCAGTTTGCCCAGAACAGAACCATAACAAGGATTGAAGGATAAGAATTGTCAATTATGATATATGTTATCATATA